>JAQIYI010000254.1:0-23504 GCA_034700265.1 Polyzonium germanicum
AGTCCGCCGGTCCACCAGTCCACCAGTCCACCGGTCCACCAGTCCACCGGGTCCGTAAATTAGTCTGCTGGTCCACCGGTCCACCAGTCCACCAGTCCGCCGGTCCACCAGTCCACCAGTCCACCAGTCCACCGGGTCCGTAAATTAGTCTGCTGGTCCACCGGTCCACCGGTCCACCAGTCCACCAGTCCGCCGGTCCACCAGTCCACCAGTCCACCGGTCCACCAGTCCACCAGTCCACCGGGTCCGTAAATTAGTCTGCTGGTCCACCAGTCCACCGGTCCACCAGTCCACCGCTCCACCGGGTCCGTAAATTAGTCTGCTGGTCCACCAGTCCACCGGTCCACCGGGTCCGTAAATTAGTCCGTCCCCTTGATGAGTACATTTTTGCGAAGCAAATTCCCTGTAATGGAAGCGTCGGAACCCGCTTCGGTCGTTGGTTCCTTTGCTGCTGCGCCACAGTATGGAGCGCCGTTGTTCCTTTTTTGAATTTGAAACGCAGGCTAGCAGACGACAAGTGCTCCCTGCAAACGTGGTGCTAAATAACAACGAGTTTATTCTTTGTGCGCGTCGATTATTTGTTTGGTGAAGTGAAATCGCGGAAATAGTTCAACTTAAAACCCTTAGTTAGTTAGCTAGATGGTGTTAGTTAGAAGGCCATAATGTCTAACAAGAGCGGCCCCTCAATGGCCACTGTCCAAGACATGTACCGGCAGCTGTGTCTTGAAGAGGTAGGCCTATTTTTCAAATGCCCTCGCTCGCACTTGCTCCGAGCGAGCGAAGGACGTGCCGGGTCTTGTTCAATATTTGTCCCCACAGAATCAATCACGGCGGGGGGGGGGGGGGGGGTAGTGGTTCCGCGATTCTTTCCTTGGGTGTTTGTCTCGGCCCTTGGTTCTGCCTCCGCCTAGGGGTCTGTATAATTGAGTCCACAGGGCCTATCATTATCATTTAGCGCGTTTAACCCTTTTTTGAAACATCCAATCGCCTTTTTCACAATTTTCGGGTTAGATTAGTAGCGTGGTGGTGGTGGGAAGAGAAATAACTAGCACGTCCCCACCCAAATATTTAGCGGGGACAATTAGCCTAATGTCCACATGTTTCCATAACCGCTTGCCCTTTCTGTTGTAGGCGAAGCTGCACTTAGGCCTAGGCCCAAGCTTTTAGGTTTAGCTTTTACTGTCAACGCGCCTTTACAAGCTGTTTTATCGTTCTTGCTTTGCAGGAAGAAACAGTCAAGGAATTGGGAGATTTACTGAAACAGCGATCAGAATTGGAATCGCGTGTGGGACAATTGCAGAAGAGTCTGTAAGTGTTCGTATAGGCCTGTGTAGTGTGTACTGAACATTTTAGTGAAAAATGTTATCTCATTCGACGATTTTTCAGACCCAACTTCCAATTGGTCGAGGGCGACACCAACCAGTTGGTCAGCATGGTCAGCTTCACATCTGCCTTGGCCGAGAACGTCAGTGGCAAAGTTCGACAGCTCGATCTCACCAAAGTGAGTCACTTTTTCGCCACGTCCAACTCGTTTATTTTTTCGCGGAGATTTTGGGGAACTAAGCCGCCTCAAGTGCAGCAAAGACGGCATCGCGCGAAATATTCGGTTTGCCGTACGAATTCCGTAACATCGGCCAAAATGAAACATCCTTAGAGTCATCGGACTTAACATGGGAGGCGCGTCCACCAGTGGTGTATTCAGGAACGTCACCGAGAATTCCCATCTGAATAGGGCGGGTCAATATCTGACGTCAGTTAACTGGACTCTGCATTTCATTAGCTTCTGGCTTGGTGCCATATATATAAACATTTTGCATTGTATTTTGTGGCGATAGCTTATTTTACCTCTTGTTTGTTTGCCGCAGAGTCGAGCTAGTGACTGCATGCGTCGGGTGGAAGACATTCTCGACGTGAAATTTTGCACCGATGGCGTCCAAGCGGCTCTACAAAACGAAGATTATGAGCAGGTTATAGACTTTCTTATTTTTTCAATTATAAATTAATCGACGATTATTATCGCAAGTCATTGTCATGATGCTCAGCCAACCTATTTTTCTTAATTACCGGACGCCACTTTATGACTTGATACAGTCATCGCACTTCTTGGGCACGACTTTAATTTTAATTCTAATTCTATTCAGGCCGCAGCTCACATTCGTCGCTATTTGAGCCTCGACGAGAATGTTTTGAAGATGACCTACCAGAAGATCTCCGAGGGTGAGTTAGAAAACTCAAAAGTATTTGTTCTACATCTATAGGCGCATATTAAGCAGGCTAGTCAAATCTTAAGTGAGTAGGCCTAATTGAGCAAGCAAGTACATGTAAGTAAGTACTTTGCAAAATGCTTACTTTGTTTCGCTTTTAAGCTTACTTTATACTGTTTTACTCATGAACTCATGATTGTTCTTTTAGTGCAGAATATGGTTCATGAGTCACGAAGACACCTAAGTGGTGACACTGCGAGAAGTGAATTTCTATTTTCAAGGCGTAAGCAGCGTCGCCAAGTGCTGCGCAATTCCTCCAAATGTCACTACAGCTTCTTGTAGAGTTTCCGCTTGCCAAATGCTTGCACTTGGCACAAATCTTATAGGCCTATGCTTTGTACAGGGTTACGTGGTCGTAATAGTGCTGAAACTCCGAGCGAGAGCGATTGTTTTGAACTCAAGGAAATTTTTCCATTGTGTCACTCCCGCGCGGGCATGTAGTAGTGTGTCATGCTACTAGCCTACTCGTCATAATATAAGTGAGCGTAGTAGTAAACGAGAAACTTGGCGCTACTTGCTCGACTAACTAAACTTTTGAAATCAGCGCATCTGTTAACCATCATTAACTATCGTTTGACAAGTGAAGGTTGTGCGTGACCATGAAGGGGGTTCTCATTGAGCGAGATCAGATTTGGAACAAGTTCGGCGATCATGCGACCATCGACGTTCTCATTGAACAACAACAAACAGAGACAAACAAGCATTTCTAGCCACCTTGTCGACCAATCACGAAGAGCGAAAGTCATGAGACGCACCAGCCAAGACTCCACGTCAATTGCATTTGTACGCAGTCAATATGACGGCGGACATTTTGACAACTTTTGAGCGCGCTGTGAGTTGGGCTTTGCCCGCGTAAAGGAGGAGTCAGGTGATTGGACCCATTGCCCACGGCCTAGTCCTTTCCACCGCGTGTTCGATTGGTCAGAATATGGCAATTTGCTAAGAAAATGGCGTCGTTATCATGGCAACGGTCTGTCGACGACCGTTTTTGTGAGAATGTGCCTTTAACCAGAGAGCAATGGATTTGCCAACAACTGAAGATGGCGCCCAAAGGCTCCTTTTGAGCGCTAGTTTGATTCTTGCTTAGTAACAGGCAAGGTCTACATGTTGCATCCAAGAAAGAAACCACGCATTTTGTCGAATCAATGGCAAGTGCTCAATTGTTCGTTCAGTCGACGCCATTTTGGATAGAATCAGCAGTTGCCACGCGCGTCGTCGGCGGACACAATGTCCTTTACAAAAGAGCTTCATTTGCGCATATAAGTAAACGTGCTGGGGGACCTGTAGTTGGACCTCGGTCTCTTGGCCCCCCTAAATCCTAAAATAAATTATTTTACTCAGTTTCCTTTCTTAGAAAATTTCAGAATAAACATTAATGAGCGCTCAAAAGATTACTTTATTTATTATTGATTATAGATTTAAGTTGGGCCTACTCACGATTAGGCCGACGCTACTCTATGTATATTTTCTATTATTCCGAACTAAGTGTACTAACCATTGCGTGACATTTTCTCTCTCGTCCCTTAGGTAGCTCTTTGGACACATACTTCACCGTTTTGCACGACGCCGAGTCGAAGCTGAAAAGTCTGGTGACGCGCAAGTTCGACGAAGCCGTGTGCGACGGCGACCTCGCCTCGGTCGAGCGCTTCTTCAAGATCTTTCCGCTGCTCAACTTGCAGGACGACGGCCTCAAGAAGTTCTCATTGTACCTCTGCTCTCAGGTAGGCGTTTCCTCTTAATTATATTTCAGGCATATGCAAATCTAAAAACAGCTCTTTTGAAAGAGTCTTGAAAACGTACGCGTCTCAAAGCCACCGTGTCCTTGCAGATTGCGGAGACTGCGCAGAAGAACCTGAAGGAAGCGACCTCTGTGAACCCGTCCAACAAACGAGCCAACGTCCTGTTCGCCGACACTATCACGCTGCTCTTCGAAGGCATCGCTCGGATCCTCGAGATTCAGCAGCCGCTCATCGAAACCTATTACGGTAATTTGAATGTTTCTCGCGTACATTTCTTGACAGGCCCATCTTAAGTGTACTTTGCTGCGATCACGTTCAGGTCCTGGCAAGCTGTTCGTCATTGTCGAGATTCTGCAGAAAGAGTGCGACCGTCAAGCGAGGAAAGTGATCGACGAGTTCAAGAAGTCCAGGCAGTTTCAGGCTAAAGTGAACCAGGTGGTCGCCATGACGACGCATCGGTCTATTGAACAGTGAGGATGAATTTTTAAGTCTATATGCTTGGTCACCTTGTTCTCTGTACTGATTAAAAACCGCCCAGAAACCTTTGAGATACGGAGCCTATTGGATTAAACTAGAGGAATTGTTTTTGTAGCCGATTGGACCCACGTGAAGTGGACATTCTCCTGGGCGAAACGGCTCTGATCAATTCCAGAGCCGAGCTCTACATCCGCTTCTTGCGACGACGCATGGTTGTAAGTCTTTTGTTTTAGAAAATCAAGTTTACTCTGCAATTGGTCTTATTTAGCTTCTTCTAATTCTTATAAAGATATATCTTTTTCTGGTTGATCTTTTGCAGAACGACGTTGATGTCGCCTTCCAAGATCCATCAGCGAAACAAGGTAGCCCACGTCGGACATTGACAACATTTTCCGTTACATTATTTTTTGCTTAGCGATTGTTTATTCCTCCTATAGATGGACTGGATTTTGTCGAAAAGCTGATCAAGAATTGCGAACTGAGTTGTTCCGTTCAAGAACTGCTCGGCCGCTACATCCTGATGGAGGAGTACTTCCTCAGAGAGTCTGTCAACAAGGTATAGGCAGCATTTCGAAACAAATACTTTTGATGCCAACATGTTATTCAACTATAATGAATGGCAGGCAATCGCCATGGACAGTGTCGAGTCGGGCTCGCTGACGTCCAGCTCCGTCGACGACATCTTTTTCATCGTGAAGAAGTGCATCCGGCGAGCGCTATCCACGTCGAGCATCGACGGCGTGTGCGCCACTCTGAACAACGCTTGCACTGTCCTCGAGGAGGTCTACCTGCAGGCCATCCACGCCCATCTGGCCTGCGGCTTTCCGTCCGGCACTCTAGACTTCGCGCAAGCCTACAACGTCCTCCAAGGAAAGCCGGCGCAGTCCATCGACCAGGAGAAGGCCAAGCATATCTTCTTGGTTAGTCACGCTTAATGTCTAGTCTTCTCACTGAGCACACGTGTGTTTAATGGGATGCTGGTTCGGTTCCTTCTGAGCCAGTTAGGTCTAACATAAATGCGAATATTGTTTCTTTTTTGGTTCTGTGAAGATCTCGTTGAATAATCTTGAGTCCGGGTCGGAATACACAACGACCTTGAAGAAATTGCTGGAGGTGAGAAACGTCTTTCTCCAGACTTACT
The DNA here is from genome assembly GCA_034700265.1 of Polyzonium germanicum. Lineage (NCBI taxonomy): Eukaryota > Metazoa > Arthropoda > Diplopoda > Polyzoniida > Polyzoniidae > Polyzonium > Polyzonium germanicum. The sequence continues at coordinate 5,622 of JAQIYI010000254.1, forward strand.
CACACTGACTTAAGGAACATAGGCAATGCTACTCCTCATTGAGATGTAAATCTAAATTTTTGCCTACAATTGGATCGTTGTTCCGATGGCTGCTCAAAGCCAAATAAATAAATGGAAATTGCCATCAGCTTGACTTGAGTCAGTCTTGAGTGAGTGCCCGTCTTGGATTTCTAATCTCTCTCAAATGTGAAGTTTGATGAAAGATATTTGTATTTCATAGGAAGAAATAGGGCAGCAATTTTCTTCAGTCTCCAAACAGGAAGGGGCAAAACTCGAGGCAAGGGATTGTCCTAAGTCTAATTATGTGTTTCATGGTGCAGTCACTCGCGTCAGTGACTGTAGGCCCTCCAGTCACTGACGCGAGTGGAGGGCGTTGATGTCCGAGTAACGTGTCAAATCCTGCCGCGTGTGAGCATGTTGCGTGACACCGACGCGACTGTCTCAATGCGCAGTGAGCATTGCATCACATGTGCCCGAACTAACGACAACGTGTCTTTGCTCTTTGTTTCTATAGAGTTGTCTTTCAGAGTTGACGAGCGTGTCCAACAGGTTCGCCAATTTCTTGAACCAGGGAATCGACGAAATCAAGAAAAGCGTCCTGCGACCTCGCGTCCGTCCGTGGGTCGAAGCTTTTCTCTCCGTTTCGCACGAGCTGACCGAGGCAAGCGCCATTAAAATAGACTCACACAATTATGCCAACTTGTTCTAAAGCTTAAGTTCCCTTCGTTTAGGAGGAATTTGAAAACTACGAGGCCAACGACCCGTTTATCCAGAATTTCATTCTGAACATCGATGCGCTCTTGCAGAGCTTCAAGGACAAGCTGTCCGCCAGCAACTACGACAAGCTGGTCATGACGCTGACCGGCGAGGTGGCGCTTCAGTTGGAGAAGGTCGTCCTCAAGTCACCCTTCAACCGAGTGAGTCGATCCTCTTTCATTCATTCTATAGGCTTACTTTATTCGTCGGTAAGGAAATGCTGAAGCAGCTGAACGCGACTTTAGACTGCCTCAGGTTTTCCTTATAAGGGATAATGTACCAACCTAAATCTGTGGTAGCTAGTCTATTCAGTAATTATTTAAGTATCAACCATTGAGGGATTGGTTAATCTAAGCCCAAACTAGCTGAGCATTTCCATAATTAGGATGCATTGATAATTTCCTACTTGGTGGCTTCCCATTTTGGACACCCAAATGGGAGGCATTCCTGAAACATTTCTCTACCTGCCCTTAACGCAGTTAGTGTAGCTTTTATCCTCCCGAAGGCCTTTGATTTGCTGTTGAGCATTGGTCAAGCGGTTCATTTCGCGGCTATGGCATTCAAATTGTCTCGTTGTTTCTCGCAACAGCTGGGCGGCTTGCACTTTGACAAAGAGCTTCGGTCTCTGGTCGGCTACTTGGCCGACACGACCACGTGGAGCATTCGCGACAAATTCATTCGCTTGTCGCAGATCGCCACCATCCTCAACTTGGACAAGGTTTTTGATAACAGTTTCTAAATACCTCCTAGATGTGCTTGTTGGCTGGAAACTTGGACTGGTCTAGCTTCTGGCAGTCAAATCGCGCTGTTGGCAGCATGCATTTTACACGCTAGCAGTTGGCAGATTGTGAAACACTCATTGCACATGAAAATCCTTCCTTTTGTCATCCTGCGACTTACTTGCATGTTCGGTGTGGCGCGGCCTTTGCTCCTCCTCTTACCCTTAGACGCTTTATTCTAAATACTGTCGTTCTTAGGCGTCGGACGTCTTGGACTACATAGGCGCCCAGCAGGGCTCGGTGTCATGGAGACTCGCACTTAACGACGTGAAACTGACATTGTCGTTGAGGTAAGGACAGCGCGTCTCAATTGCCTTCAGTTTGTGGCATCCAAAATGCCAACTGGTCTGTTTTGTTTGTTCGCGTACAGGGTGGACTTGAGCAAGGAGGACATCTACAAAATCAAGTTCTAATTGTTTGCTTTTCTGAGATCGGTCCGTTGGGGTTTATTGTTCCTGATCATTTCGGCTCGCATGGAACCGGAACGTTCGAAGGGCCTGGAAATGGTCAATGAGGTTTTGTTTGTTCTTGTCTCAGGATGGGTTTAACATGCTGTGATCGGCTTCTCTTGTGGCCAAGGAAGCCCAGCTGGAGTGAATACGTATGTTGTGTAAATTTGTTTCATTGGCGGTTTCTTGTTGGCCGCCTTCAAAGCCAATTGGTCGAATGGATGTTATCGACAGTAAATCATTGCCCTTCATTATGCCTTCTCTACACATTGCAAAATAGGTTGAGCAAACTAGTGGTTAGTCTTGGTTAAGTTGGAGCCTTCCACCAATATATTTCAAATTAATATCCAATTTGGAGATTTAAGGTTTATCGCGAGGCAGCGATTTTTCGCTAATCGCAGCCTTGCGTTTCCGCCTTAAGGAACCTTGCTCAAGACATGGTTGACATGAGTCAATCTCATCCGAAATGGGCCTCGCGTGCGACCTAATGAATTGTCAGAATTAGCTAATTGTCTGCTTTTACATGCTTAGGGATCATTCGCGAGGCAGCGTAGCGATTTCGCGTGCGATTAGCGGTTTTGCTCATTGATGCGCCCTAACATTTCTACACGCGATTGCGTGGTAGCCTATTTCCGTTCTGGAAATATGAGCTGAAAAAGTGAAATATTTCAGGTACTTGTAACGTAATATGCTGTATGAGCGGAAGTGCGTGTTGGCCGAGCAGAGCGATAAATTATATGGGATTTGTGGCTAATTCAGAGCATCTGCTTATTTAATATTTTAAATCGCCTTCCTCTATGATGTTAATTGAGAGGCATGGACAATCAATACCGATTCAACACAGTCTGCGAATACACGCCAATAATTGAGAAATGAATAAATTAACTCATTCATGTAGCGAGCAAAGGAATAAGCAAAAAATGGATGAAAAGGACGCTTTCTGTTTACTCCTAGTTTCGTTTTCAAGGTTGTCAAGATATTTTTTGCTTTCTGGAAATCAGAAATCACAATGCAAATGGACAATGGCGCGGTCGTCAATCGTTTCCGGCCGATCTTCGTGTCCTTTGTCTGAGCATTTCACGCACCATGGCTTTTACGCGCTATTTTCAGCGATTTTAATAAATCAGACAATTAGCGTTTCCTCGAGCACCTATAAAAGCAGACGTCGTCATGAGCACGTCCATCACAAGCAACTGTTCGCCTCACTCGCGGATTACCCAACAACAACTGCTCGTCCAAGTCCTCTTTTCGAAGCATGCTGACCAACGCTCTCATCTGCGCCGTGGCAGCGGCCCTGCTGGCCGTCATCGTGTCAGGTATGTTGTCACGGTCCAAAGGTCGCGGATCTCCAATGGCCTCCAATTGTCCATAGTTGTCCAATTATGAAATTACTAGAATTTCGATGCTACTGGACAATATGACAATTTGTGCATTCGGAGATTTTTACAACTTGGACATTGTGATCATTTGGACAAATACGCCCAAATTGAAGCCGATTTGAAGAAAACACGTGACTAACTGGTTGTCATTTTTGTTAAAGGCCAAGAAGCGTACAACGTGACGAGGCAGATATGCTGCGATGGCAAAGTTCATGACAAACAGCGCGGTGTCCAGTGTTGTGGACAAAACGCGTACAACAGATGCGAACAAGGTTGCTGCGTCGACCAGATTGTCGACTACCCGAACCCGTTGGACGACAACTTCGCCTGTTGCTACGACGTCGCAAGCGACGAGTACACGGCCTACGACGCAATGACTCAGCAGTGTTGCCAAGGTCATTTAGCGTTTTCAATTTGTTTAACTATAGACCGACAGGCACTGTTTATTTGACCTTTAATTGCGGATTTATTTAGGCCATAAGAGTGAATTATAATTTGAATCGTTGATGCTAAAGGTCGGGTGGTCCAACTGCCCCGATTGGACATCTACTACCAGTGCTGTGGAACCGACCTCTATGATTCCTCCACGCAAACATGTTGTGCAGACCAAGTCCATGACTCTGCTGCTGGAGTCGAGTGCTGTGGCGAAAGTCTTGTGGAGATTGAAGCCGGGTCCGAGTGCTGTGGCGGCCAAATAATTGAGTCTGAGACTCAGCTCTGCTGCTCCACCTGGGAGTACGACGACAAGACGCAGACGAGCGAAGCCACCTACTCGGTAAGTTAATTGAGCCCATTAGTCGGCTAAAGTCAGTCGTTTATTACAGACGAGGGAACGGTGGCGGAGATCATCGATCTCCCCCTCCCCCCCTTCAAGAGCTCTCACAAGATACCGTAATTAACCGTGTGAAGGTGGAGGACAAGACTGACGACCAAAGCGAGTGCTGTGGCAACATGGCGTACGATTTTGCCAAGCAAGTTTGTTGCAGCAAGTACCAGCTGGGCAAGACCAGCTACTACACCCTGGGCAAACCGGAAGACATGGCGGAAGACTCGTACGCGTATTGCTGCGGCGACGAAGTCATCGTGAACGACAACAAAGGCCAATCGGCGGAGACCTGTTGCTATGGGTCGGGCCCCAAGTCCGGCGATGACACCGTGTACGACAGCACCACGCACCAATGTTGCAACGGCAATGTGGAGCCCAACTCCGACGACTCGACCAAGTCGTGCTGCTGGACGTCCGGAGAGCTGTACGACATCGACACCCAGGTTTGCACCGCCGCCGGGGTCAAGGAGATTTCCGAGGACGATGGAGCGGTTCCGGCCATGCAGGACTACTGCCTGCCAGACGGCCCCAACGGACGTCCCAGATATTACTAAGCCTTTGTTTCTTTTAGCACATGGGAGCGTCAGGGCCTCTGTATTCTGTTCTTGACACTTAAAAGCAATAAAATACTCTGAAGCATTCATTTTGGCATAGATTCCATTCATCTAGGAGCTTGTCTTGACTTCTCACACGTACATGGGCTAGCTCTGTCATTCCACAAACCTCCCACCGCCTTTGTCACCAACGATAAGTGCATCCAATTGCAGTCACCCACACCTTTGTGCTATGGACGAGCAGAAAGAGCCAAGGCCTGAGAATGCGTCAGTTTTGCATTCACAGAGAATGACGGCATCAGAGCCTGATGTCTCCGCCATTTTGTCCATGTGTAAGCATGAATTATGGTCTGTCCAACAAGAACGGGTTCTTGAGAGGTCAAGGGAGGCTTGTGAGGTTCGACGTCATGAAGCGTTATTAGACCTAACACATGGATAGAGATTGATGCACAGACAATTAGGGTGAAGAGTCTTCTCAAACTCTAATCTATAAGATGAGGACTGATGGCGAGTGAAGTCGGGCACAAGCAGCATATGTGTTGCACAAATGATTTACTTCTAGGTCCTATTCAAAGCGACAAACATTAAGTTTGCAGGAATTCACGCCAACCCTTCAACCCGACCCCAATAACGTCGTACACACATGGCCGGCCTTCATGTCTGAATAGATCTCGGTGTGCGTGTGCAGAGCAGGCATCGCACGGAGCGATTTTTGCTGCGATTAAACGGTCACCTGAGGACCAAGCATGCGAGAACTACGCATGCCGAGTTGAACCGTCCGTGTGGACGCGGCCTAATCGGTGCTGCAGTGGCGTCGTAGCCCTCGCTCTGCTCGTACGCCGTCTCTGCGCAACGGAGCTGGGTCTGCGTGGCACAGCAGGCCTGAGTGGGCAGGATGCCGTCGGCGCCGTTGTTGCAACGGACCCGATTATTTGCACGCGAATTCGTCATGGACGTTCGTCGCGATCGACCTCCTCGCGGCACCCATTTGGACTCTGTCCGTAGTGACACTCTGCACCCACCAATCAGATTTATTTCATTTTATTAATGGACATTTTGACCATTGCTTAGTGCTTCATGCTCAGCATGTCAATGAGCGCCGAGGGCAGACTCAGCGCTTGGATCCTGCCAATCAGACTCGTATTGGACGAGCACACCGACAAACGACGTCTGATGGCCAGGACGGACGCGTCCTGAAGCCGCCTGGGTGACCGAGCTGTCGCGTCTCCGGCACACTTTTGGACAATCGGATCGTGGCTGATGGCGACCAGTCTGTGGACATTGTTGGCGTTGGCACCGGCTCGAAGCAGCAGCTGCACCAACTCGGAGTCGCCGTGCTTGACGGCGAAGTACAACGGCGTGCGGCCTCCGCCATCGGCCGCGTCCAAGTAGACGCCCTGGCGCACGAGCAGTCGAGCCATGGTTCGCCATCTTGGATTGGCCAGCAACGACCTGGACCTGGTGATCAAGTAGAGCGGACACTTGTCGGAGTCTTTGTTGGGCGAACATGCAGCGCCGATGTCCAGCAGGAAGTGGACGATGTCCAAGTGGCATTCCCTGTAGTCATGAGTCAGGTGAAGATTAGGTTCGCTCTGTCCGACATTACACGATAATCTAGGTACTGACCTTACTGCGATCCACAGAGGACTGTGTCCGAAGAAGTCCTCCTGGAAGAGCCCGGCCGGCCAGTCGATGCAGTCCAGCAGCTTGCGGACGGTCCGCAACTGGCCCAGGCGGCAGGCGGTGAACAGAGGCGGCTCCACTCGGTCGTTGGGGCCGACGCGACTCGTCTTGGTGGCGTCCGTCGCCGGATGCTTCAGCAGCTGGTCGATGATGATGGCCGAGTGGGAAGCGATGGCCAAGGACAGCGCGGTCACTCCTCTGATCGGCTTGTTGACGTCCACGCCGGCGCCATCAGCCGCTAGGATGCTTCCTACAATGGCCACTTGCTTGCCTCTGATTGCCAGATGCAGATCTGCGACCGTGTACTTCATGCTTCCATCTGCTACAGAAGACGACGATCTCTGCAATTGCCTATTTTAGGACATCGCATCATCTCCGTTTTACCAATTCGGATGCTCTTCCGATCATGTCTATTTATAGCTATGCGAAAATGGGGCGCCGACGCGTCCGCTTTGTCTGGCATATATTGTTGACTCCTGTCCTGAATCGAGACCGGTCTAGAGATTTTCATCAGTGATTCCGGCCTAAGTATGCGAATAATTGATCGTCGCTGCTCTTGCCGTTTTGGCTGGGCAAATTAAGCGAGACAATGTCCAGAAAGGCGGACCAGGACGAGACATTGGTTGCAGTAGACTAGGATGCAGTCAAACAAGCTCTCTTGAAAGCCATCAAGCTCTGCTTGGCTAAATTAAACATGAGTGCTTCAGACAATTACGCTTCCAATCACGTGACTAGTTTTTACTAATTTAATTGTCACATCAATATGGTAAACACTTTGTCCAGAGTTTCAGCTGGTTTCTCCAGCTGCTAGCTTAAACTGAAATGCTTGCAGCTGCTTTCCATGCAGGCCCAACTCAACGAAAGTGAACACAGAAGCAGTGCAAATTAACGGAGGTTAGTTACAAGTTAAACGTAATTAATTTTGTTGTGCATGCACGATTAAGGCCTATTTCCTAGACATTTTCTTCTTTAGAAAGAAATAACGTCATCAGTTGGCTCAAGTCGGCCGGCTGACTTCCTCCTACACATGAACGACGTAATTTACGTCGTCATCGTCGAGCGTTTGATTCATCTACTTGATTTCCTATTGGCCGACCTCCACCTGAAACGAGCACATTGACGGGCATGAGGCGCTGCAAACTGACGTCATCGCTGAGAATCCATTCACCCTAACTGTAATTAATTATCAATTTCATGTAACAAAATGATAAAATGGTGAAGCACTCGAATACCGTGTTGTGGTTATTTCTGGTGTCCGAATTCTCGTCCGGCTGCAGAGCCTTTAGCCTTCTGAGGACTTGCAGCATCAACTTGTACTTCCGGTTCACGCCATCCGGCTTCGACGCATAGAATGATCGCTTTCGTTTCCCACTGCGCCATATTTACAGTTAATTAATTATTAGTTAAGGGTTGTTTAATTATTAACTACAATTTGTTAATTTTAATTTTAACTGTAGCCTACGTATTAGGCTAAATTAAATTTTAATTATTATAATTAATAACTCAAGAATTAAGTTACTATTTAATTAACTTTAGTTCTTACTATTTAATTAAGTACGGGTATTTAAGTAAGTTAATTAAATAGTAAGTATTTAATTAAGTTAATAAATGCTAATAGTTTTAAGTAAAGTTAACTAAATTGTAAAATTAAGTTGAAAACTTGATTACGTGTAATATCTGTGGCGATAAAAGCACGATGTAAGCTAGGCCCAATCAATATTGCCAGCGCTATTGTTAGCTTTTTTTCCAAAAATGATGAGCTTTTGGCTTTTTGGGACGTCACAAATGCAAATTGCTCGATTAGCGTTGACGCATTTTAGGCAAATTTAATTAGACCAATTTGAGTGTTATGTTCGACGCAGCATTATTGTTTACCCATGGCCATGACGCAATATTCCACCGGAACAGCGTAATTGGGTTAGGCTAAGCCAAATTGACGGTAAATCGCATTATTACCTTCGGAGCACTCGGAGTACGTCTCCGCCAATAAATCTAATTACATGTATGAGAACAAGGTCAGCTTTTATTGTTTTTGTTTTTTTTTAAGCGGAAAGCCTAAAATGCAGCTTTCGGCTGAGCTTGGCCTCCTGCAGTCGACATTTGAGAACACGGAATCGTGCCATCGTCATGTATCATGTACGCACCTCGGGCTTGTCCCATACACCATTTACACGTAGGATTACGTCAGGACTGCCATGGCCGTCGTGTGACGCCACAATCAGCCGATTTAGGAGAAAATCGCACAGTCTGAATCGGCCTTTACACTCACATTCTAGCCGGATCTATGAGCCCGTAGGCGACCGAATGCGTCCCGGGCTTGCCCCGCATGCTCGACAGAGCGTACAGCGTTTCCAGTTCGGCCAGACGTTGGTCGGAAATGCCGCTTCGTCGGTGTCTGCGGGAAACAAGCAATGGAATAAATGCTCGATATTAATTAATCCATTATGATGGCAAGATTGTATAAGGTTGGGTGGCAACAGACAAAAGCACCGAAGAACACCGGAAAACCCCATGTAAAGTCTATGGTGTAAACCGGAAGTTCTCCAAAACCCCATGTAAGACTCGCTCTGCTTAATAAGTAGTTTTAAGTTCGTCACGCTACTAGCCTAATCGATCTTTTGTTTCTCTGACGTCACAAAGCTGAAGATTTGCGCGCTAATTAAGTTACTTAAGTGTGATTTGCATGGCGAATATTAGTAAGTCAAATTGAGCACTCAGCTTAAGATCTTTTTAATGCAGAGTGCATGGTTTATGCCTAGGCTCGTGATTAATTAGCCGAACAGTAAGGAGATTGGGGAATTGGGGATTTCGCGCGCACCCACATCCGGTTCGCCCAAAGGTTTTAATTTCTTAAATCTCACTGCCTAAGCTCGCATACTCAAATGAACGGGATATTAAAAATGGCCGCTAATGGCTGCGGATCACGTGATACTCAGCCATTTTTGCGCAGCTGCGTATTAGGCGTACCAGCATGATGTAGGCGGCCATTAGGCCCACGCGTAATTACAATATGGAGTTATTGAACTGGCGCCGATTTCTATGAAAAATTCAAAACGCAAATGGTGCATGCGGGAGTGCAGATCGAGGCCCACCATACAGTCTCCACATTGAAAATTTAAAAAAGCATCAAAGTAAATCTTGTCAATAGCTCGCTGCTTGCTTTTTGTTTTTAAGGAGCTTTAAACCGAGAAAGCAGCTTAATTGTTTTTTGATTGATTGATTGCCTCCGAAGCGAGGCCAGCTTTCCATTAGTGGATCAATGCGTGGCCACAAGTTTTAATCTAAATTTCTCCATATTTGCCATTTTTAATGGGATTTTTCCGTTCGCAAAGTGTGGCAGGTGCTGCCACATGGTGGCCAGCTCACGCGACCCATGTCGCACTTTCCTTGACTCCTTCAACATTCAAATCGGGTTTGCACGTGCTGCGTAGTCAGCGTAGCACGTGCCGTGTTCGCTCGTGCGACTATCTATTGGCTAGATTTCAGAATTCAAATTGAGTTAGGATTCTGAAGAAGTTTAAATTCGAAGCGAATGTTCATTTCATAGTGCTTGGAAACTTAATATTTTCCAGTATTTGAAAGTCAATACTAACCAGTAGTACTGATAGTTAAGCTGAGTCAAAGGTAAGTTGATAGTTAAAAGTTCACGTTAGGTTCTTTCTTTAGAAGGCTGCGGATGTAATGACGTCAGTGATTGCCTGCCTCGCAGGGGCATTTAGTTTTTTCTTCCTCTTTCGATGGTGCCGGCAGTTTGAACTATTCGTGAGCGTCCCCCTGTTGTATTTCAAAAGCAAGTAGGCCTAGTGCGCGCCAGCGGTCTTCATAATAGCTACGGGCCTAGTGCCGTAATCTAATAATGCAAACTCGCGTCTATTCAGTCGACGACGTACGCAGCATCGAAGACCTTAAAAGCTGCACCACAGTAACCTAATAGAGAAAGCTACTTAGCGAAAATGTTTGCTTTCTTGCTCTTTTCTCCTCCAATCAACATTCGCTTTCACATCCAAGTCGCTGGATGCAAATTGCAAATATTTTTTATTTATTTATTTCATACAATTTTTTCCTTTCTATTGTTGAGGCCCACGCACAACTGCCAATGGCAATTCCGCGGAAAGGGCTTTCAGGCTATGAGCATTCAGGTTCACGCGACACTTCAACGGCGGCCTTTATTTATTCTTATCGTCGCTCAATCGTCAGCTGTCTTAATTTAAATCGATATTCATTTGTAAAATATATTTCTTCAATTTGGAAAATATTTTTGTGAAAGAGGTTGTATTTTATCCTCCTGGTCCACCGTAGCTTTTGGTCATATCTTCAACTGCAGTTAGACTTGAGCGAAAGGTGAAGCTCGATGAACAGCTGGTGTTTGATCTCGTCAGTCAAGGGTCGTAAGAAAGGTCCAATTTACGGCATATTTGACCTTTTTATTAATATTGTTATTAATCTTGATGATGTTATGCCTCGGTGTAGGCGAATGGAAGGTGGGCCTATTTTAGCGGCACCGAACGCAGACCTGCGCTTTAATTAAAAAGCCACGATGCCCGTAAGTGCAATAAACGCTTCGGTTTGATATGAGACCAGGCGAGGCTCCTTCTGACAAAATCCGCCTAGATAAATATGCTATTAATATTACGGGTCGTAAGCCTCGGTCAAATTGGTCAACACAAGAAACACACTTGATGCAGGTGCATCACGGTTTAATATGAGAAATTTAATATCCGGCGGGCATTATTGGCTGACACGTGTAGACCTATGTGTGCCAGTTATATTGGGCTCATTGTCACGGACATTGTTGGACAACAATAGGGCATCCTCTCATCGTACGAGTAGATGCCGCAAAAATCTCTCCGCCTTCCCTGTACACACGCTTAAACAGCACTTTTCGAGCTAAGATTGACCGAAAGCGCATCTTAGCTAACATACGTTTTCGCCAATCTTCGCTCAGAAAATTACGCGGCCTAGTAAAAGCTACAACCTGAAACTGGGGCAAAAGCAAAACGCGCGGCGTAAAGTGGCCAACTTTTTTATCTTTGCTTGTGCGTATCTTAGCTTGTATTGAAATACTGTAAAATACGTTCCATTTCTTAATTTCCACCGGCAACGCGTAGAATAAAAGCAAGCAGACGGGCATCACAAATGCACTATTAGCCTTTGTGCGGCCAAGCTAAGATATGCACAAGCAAAGATGGAAAGCTGCTCATCTAATGATTTTGCTCCGACTCCCAGCTTTAGCTTTGTTCTGAGCGCTGCGTGCCAACGAATATGCTCGGCATGCCTACAGGTATTGATATGTCCCGAGAAATGGCAGAAAAGTTTGAGGAAATGGCCTTACCTGACGGACGTCGCCTCTTCCACGGCGACCGTGGACGCGACGAGCGCGCTCAGGAGCAACAAGGTCGCGCCGAACAGACGCAGTTGAGCTCGACGCATGTTTACCATCCGCGAGCAGTTGATCTTCGCTTCGATCTGCGGCTCAGCGTGTTTAGCTTTGATTTGGCTGATTTGTTGGCCGTCGCTAATGACAACGTCTTGTGCGGATACGGCGAGGCAGTGAGAATCACAACAGCGAGGCTTCAGGTGCCGTCACTGAGCGCCGATGTCTGGAGGAGTGAGCTGGCGACGAACGGACGATCGCTTTTTGTCGTTCGCGTCGAGCGTCACGCTGAGCCCCGAGTTTGGCAACTTGGACGATCGCTCGTGTCGTCATTGCCCAATCGCGTGTGCCACTCAAGACGTCCAGCTTTGCATAATACTTCCTCGACTGATGACAGCTGCTAGCTCGGTGGCACTTCCACATTTTATAATGCTACGCCTAATTACCATTGCATCTAACAAGCAAAATGGCCGATCAAGCGGACGCCGTGTCTGCTTTCCGCTTTCGATTTGTCCAACGAGTCAAACGAATTCAAGTCCGATTAACAACTGATTAGGCCCCTCGCTTGCTTAATTCGATGTGACAAATTGTTGGCCCTTGAAGTAGTTTCGGGTGATGACGCCACGTTATACGTATCGGGTGCATCCAGATGCCCAATCGCCACTGCGCTTTGGGGCAGCGCCCTCAGCGTATTCCATGAAGGTTCCATGTAAAGTCCACGGGCCCTAAGGGTACGCAGTGTTTCATGGCTCCCAAGTAAAGTCACGGAGCTGCTATAAGCGCTCTTAGACTCCCACAGTAAGTCTATGGGCCATTAAGGGACTAAAGCTGGAATAACTATACACCTTTAAGCAGCTATCTCGACTTGAGAAAATCTCAAGACAGTCACCACTTTTGTTCACTAATATGGCATCGAAATTCGATTTCATCTGCAAACGAATTTGACTGTAATCTCCCTTCATACACCCAAGTTGCTAAACCTGTCTTGATTCGAGACAGTTCTTGAATTTTGCATTCCCAACGGCGGCGACCATGTTAAGTCCATGCCCTTAAGGCGTTCCGCTTCCGTCTAAGGCTGGAACCACTGATGCCCTTTAGAGAGCTGTCTCGACTTGGAAAAATCCTAAGACGTGCTCTGATGACCTCATTTTCTCTGAATGGAATTCTCAGCTCGTCTTGGCATTTTTTCAAGTAGAGGCAGCTGTTCTAAAAGTCAGCCTAGCAGATCTCACCGCCTTTTTGCGCGATGCCGACTTTGCCCCACTTGAGGCGGCATAGGGTCGACATCTCCGTGGACACACAGACAGACAGAGGAGTTTGGTTTGCTGGACATTCCTGGGCTTGCCATGGAGACATTGAGACGCAGACGTGCAAGTGCCCTTTGCCCCCCTAACTTGATGTGTGTGCGGCTGCACGGTGATCAGGTAGCCGCCGATAATATGCTGGAGTCCCAGTTTGATGGAAATTCGATCCGTCTGAGGATATTTCCATAGAGCGGGAAGGGCCTCGTGTTACATATTGGATTGGATTGGGTTACGCTGGGGCCCAATGCGCTTTCTTTGCACTTTTCAATTAAACTGGAGGCTGCATGGGGCGTCATCGTGTTCAGTTTAATTCGAGCACTCATTGCCATGGCAACCGCGTCATTTTCATTGGGAATATGTCTCTTTGCTTAAGGTCTCCTTGTTTACATGTTAAGTTGTTTACCTGTTTGACTCCACCAGGTAAACAAGTGCATCATACGCTCAAACAGTTCGAGCGTGGGTTGATGGTCATGATTCGGGCCGAACTCGCGGAATTATTTCAGACTAGAATGGCACCTGCTTCTGAGTGTCCATAGACTTTGCAAATCGCAATGCTATTGGGCCTCTCGGACTATGCAAAGATTGCGCCGTGTCAAGTGTATGGTGCCACCCGGAAGGGCCTCCATGTTAGGCCAACTCTACTCTCGCTCGGACCGATGGTATAAACATTACATGCATGTAATGTTTGATACTGCGAGCCACTGCGTGCTAGTAGCATGATTGTTGCTGACTCGCAGTCCCAGGTCAGGTGAACGTCTAATGGCCACGAACGTCTTCTCAAGCTCTAAGTAGGCACATTGGAGATAGGCCTAGGCGAACTCGAGAGGCCTAATAGGCGGAAAGCATCGCGTTGCACTGAATGCAATAAGCTGCGTGCAAACTTGATCTGACGGAAAATTGTAAATTGTCTTCGTTTCATTTTGTTTTGTCTTCGTCTTCCTCCAACTGTTTGCCATGCAAAGTATATGCCTGCTCACCATTTTATTAGCTTACATCGAGTGAGTTCATCGTGTCGCTCGCTCTGAGAATCATGGTAATCATGGGGGATGGGACTGACGTCACAAAGATTCGGCCATAACTGCGCGTTTGTAACATGCTGAATATATTATTAGCCGTGCACGCAGCTTATAAATATGTACAGTGCATCCAATTAAGTCTTTTTCAGACTGCTCACATCGAAAGAAAAAACGACTTTAGGCCTAAGGATGCCCTTACTACACATCGCGCACTGCTCTTAACAATTGTGGACGTTAAGAGTGGTGCACAATTCCTTCCTCCGTATTGGTGTAGCCCTATGTTGGCGCTAACCAATAATTATGGTGTATAGTGATCGTCGTGGAGTCATTTTCTTCCGCCTGAATGCAGGCAAATGACGTAGGACCCCGTTCAGTGCGCCCCTTATTTTCTAAATGAAATTGCGGTGGCGGAACCGCCATGCAAAGTGGGCGCGAAAACTGGCGGCAAGATCTATTAATAATTGTTAGGTCTTTGTCAAGGGACATGTAAGATTCCGAAGAAATAAATACAAACTTAGAAATCAAGCTTTGATTTTATTTGAACAATGCAGTTAAATATACAGATTGGTTAAGAAAGAAATGAGCTTAAACTGAGAACTTTTCAGTGAAAATAGGCCTACTGATATTAAAGATTGATTTTTCTTTTATAAAACAGACGGCCCTATTGTTAACATAAAATAAAAATGAAAGTCAAATAAAAATAATGTAAAATAAAGTGTCCACATTTTGTTACTGCGGTTTTAGAAAAGAATCTTAGGCAGCATGAAATGAAGATAATTGAAAATAATTTGAAATAAAGGAAAATATTCTCACTTGGCCTCTTTCAAATTGTTTTTGGCATTTTAAATAAAAAGAAAATACTGGCTATTTTTGAAACATTTTACACTTTGCAAAATGTTTCTCCAAATGTGCCAAATTTAGCAAGAAAAAACGAAACTAAAATATTTGGTCTTAATTAAAAGAAAATGAAAAGAAAAGTCACTTCCCTCGGTGCTTATGTGTCGAGACGTTTCAGAAAATGGGACGTTATGTCGAAGGGCCAGCCGGCAGACCGTTCGAGGCCTGCGACGATGTCTGCTGACGTTGCTGCTGCTGGGAAGGCGCTCTGTTGACGACCGAGAGCAGTCCACCCAGGAGCTTCTCGACGGTGTCCTTGTACATGGTCTGCAGGTTGCCGAACATTGTGTGCTCCCATTGGCGCTGGCGCTGGAACTCCTGAGCCGCCCATTCCTGCTGCTGTTTGATCACCTGCAGCATGAATCGTTCTTGAGTCTCGGCGTACCTTTCCATGGCCGCCTCTTGCTTCGACTTGGCGAACCTCATCCTCTTGCGGCCTTCGATAGATGAAAGCGGACATTTATTTCCATTGCATTAGCTTCCATTGTTCGGCTATGAACGTGCACTCAGACATCCTCGTCAACGCGGCAGCGTCGTGAAACAATTGTAAACAAATGCGAACCACGAAGATAGCGTTAATGTGGGCTCATTAAATTACGTCACTCGCTGCAACAAGGTGAACGCGAATGTCTGAGTGCACCATTCTTATAGGTTTTACTTTGTCTGACTGGCGCATCCGACGAACTATTCGAGTCCGAACTTGTTCCAGCTCTCGATGTCCGGGCAATTGGTGCCACGGCCTCCTTTCTTGGCGCTTCATTCTCAGGCCGCGCTTGTACTTGACTGGTTTCCTCTGAGGCGTCTTGAGAGAGAAAAAGCGTAACTAGGCCCACTAGCCAAAACTAGGAGCACGATTATAGCATCCCACATTAAGAGCGACTTTTGAAAGCTGTTTTTTCTTAAACAGATCCTCGATACAGCGATCTCTCCGTTATAAGATGGTCATGAGAGGTTTAAGGCATGCACATAATCAGGTTCCAGCACTGACTGACCTGCATTCTCTTCCTGAGACATCTCCTGTGCCGACGAATCCTCGTCGCTCTGGACATTGTCCGTCTCCGGCTCCACCTTCATTTGAACAGGCAGCTCGACATCAGCTAAACCTTCTTCCTCAGTACCGGTAGCTGAATTAAATTAAGGTGTGATAAATTAATTACGTCCTCATCAGCTGTCGGGGCTCGCAAGATCGTCTCGCGTGTCATTTGTCACGTTTAGTGTTTTCGCTTATAGGTTAAATAGCTAGATGCCTAGCGAATGCGCCTCAAGTAAGCGCTCGACTATAAGTCGCGTTCGGCGTTCAATTAGCTGTCAGGTCACGCTCAAGCTGGACGTCGCGCCATGATGCCAGGCACATCTGACAGTCAAGCCGAGCTGACGCGTCGTCATTTAATCAGTCCAGGCTGTCAGTTGACACAATAGCTGGTCAGCTTCAGCTTAAGCTGAACTGTTTGCCATTTAGAGCCGATTTATATATATCAGCGGCCTACCGTTGTTGCTCGAGCTGGCGTCGGCCGACTGGGTTGACAGCCGGCGCTCATCTGCCGGCCGGGCAGGATTGACGGCGCTTTTGCCCAGCAGTTCGTGCAGCAGGTCTAAGTGCTCCGGCAGCGTTTGCCGGCCGCCCGTCGATCGTTCGTTGCCGGCGGCGCGGTAGCTCTTCTTCAGGCACTTCCAGTGGGTGCGGGCCTGCTCGGCGGTCTTGTCCGGCCCCAGCTTGAGGGCGATGTCGCGGAAGACGCTCAGGTTGCGCTGTCGCTTTCCCTGCAGCTTCTCGATCACTTTCATGTCGCGAATCAACTCGAGCAGGTGGCTGCTTTCGACGGCCGTCCAAGTCGTGCGCGACCGGTATCGATCCGCCATCTTGGATTCGCGAGCGTCGTCTGCTTCAGCCGTCCGTCGTCTGCTAGCTTCAGTGTCGCCCCCCTTGGAGATCCAGTTTGCTTGGCAAACCTTTGAAACAAGTTGCACGACATCGACTATTTCCCACCTCCATAATTTCAGCTATTCTCTATAAATATTCATAATTTCAGTATTGAATTTTGTATTTGTGATTTTTCTTTGTTTTTGCTCCTTTCCTTAGATTTTGAAACATTTCTTTAGATGTCGGCAAGTTTCTCCCTTAAGTTGGCAGCACTGGCTGCGTCGTCTGCTACACCCAGCTGGGGTCCAGCTAAAAGGCGATATGTTCGGATATTCGGGCTTTTATCTTTAAAGAATATCCGGCGATTCCCAACATCCGCACTTTAGTGAACCCAATAAAGAATCTGCTAACTTTATTTGAGCAAACTGCAAGTCTCAAGAATTAGATTTTCTAATTATGCAAATGCGAATTTTCTAAAATCAGTTTAGTAAATTGCTCCGCCGGAATATCCGAACATTTCGTCTTTTAGTAGAGCCCGCGGACAATCTGCCATTTTTGATTGTGCGCCGAGAGGACGTTGCTGCTTTTGCGGTGCAAATGTGAACTCTCAACTAGTTAAAAGACGTTCTAAAGTGAGTTGTGCGATGGCGGCGGCGGCCGTCATCGATCTGGAACTGCGGCGAGCCAAGACGCTGTTGGACGAGCCGCACAGCTGCGTTACCAAAGTGACGCGCACCGAGAAGATAAAGCTGCCTATGTGCTACATCGGCAGCGTGGCCAACGGCGTCCGCCAGACCTTGAACGGCCAAATAAAACGCTACTCGGAAAGGTGAAATTCGCGCCAACTCCACCCACCTCAAGCGCTCTTTTTAAATTAATTCAGGCCTTATTCGCGTTATAACAAGTCGTTTATAAACGCACGCTTTTTACTCTTCTTCTTCTTTTCTTAACACTAATGGCTTTTCCCATCCATACGGATGCATATAAGCCACATCGCAGTTCAAA
>JAQIYI010000255.1:0-23387 GCA_034700265.1 Polyzonium germanicum
AATTATTATTTGCCCTCACGCGAGCAATGCTCTTGGGGGCTATGTACCGTAGCTGCTACTGTGGAAATAAAACAATATTAATCGAAAAAAAAAAAAAATTACCGGTAATAATAATCATAAATAATTATTAATTACTATTATCGATTACTTACAAAAGTATTGAAGTCTCGAGTCCTGACTGGTATCTGTGCAACACTATGAGTAATGGAATAGACGCAATAGAGCATAAAGATAGGCCTCATTTGTATCCGAAACTTCTGACTCACCCTGCATCTAAATTAGCGTTGAATCGATATATGGAAAAATCGATATTTTGATCATATCGATAAAATTTGATGAGACGAACACCCCCCCCCCCGCGACCGGAAGTGCCTCACAATCACAGAAACAGATTGGTAAAACTCAGCCGTCACGTGAGCAGCAATTGGCCAATCACAAGCATGCCGACAAAGAAATTTTGACTGTACTCTATACAGCATTCTAATAGAGATCAGATCACAGTCTTACATACAGGTCTGGAAACTGAACCGGTTTTCAGTAGTGAGGGGGGCGCTCGTCTTAACGAAGAAGTTTTTACTTAACCTTGCGGCCACTCGATGTCGCTGCGATCTAGTCGTGACGAATTGAGCACCGTGGTTTCGGGCACGGTCTTATATGTAAGCCTGATACCACGGTCTTACACCGTGCTCGATACCACGGTGCTCGATACGTCACGACTAGATCGCAGCGACATCGAGTGGCCGCAAGGTTAAGTAAAAACTTCTTCGCTAACATTGTAAGCGAGACAGAAAATCCAGGGAGTTTCCAGACCTGTATGTACGACCGTGGATTAGACCTCAAAGAAACAGTAATGTTGGGCAAAACGTGAATGAAATCCGCCAACATATATGAGCGCCATCTAGCGAACATTTACCGCCTAACTACCGTGCAGTTTTACATGAGATTACCAGCACGCGCGCCTGCAACCTCAGTCTGCTCGGCTCAAACAATTGTTACACTTGACGTAGGCCCACTTCCAATAGGCATTTTCGCTTGCAGATTGGTGAGAAATCTTCATGCAACAAGAAAGACGGAAGTCGTCACTCGCCACCTTTCCATCATCCTACTGGCCGCAGCGCCCACTGTTGGGATGAACATCATTTTGAAAGCCATCTCCAACGTGCACATTAGCCTCCTTCTTTAGCTTCCTTGCTCGCTCGAACAATTAACCCTGCCTGCTCATCCGAGCATAGGGAATGAATGTTGCGTTTTCTCCAGAAGCGCCTCCCCGCCTACATTATGTTTCGTAGGTGTTCACTCGGGCCCAATATTAAAATGAAATATTAAAGCGAGTGAGCGCCGCCCACTTATGCGAGCATTCTAAATGGAAAACGCTTCCTTCTTTCAATTTGTTTATTTTGTGTTTCCTCTCTGGCGCCATTGCGAACGGGTTGGCTGAGCAAACACCACCTGGCATTATCGATTGCGCAACCAGTCATCGATTTAGGCCTACCCCTCAACGGCGCAGACAGACAGACACGAGCCGATATTGATTAGTCAATGGTTACGCAAGCAAAACAGCTGAACCGAGCCGCCTCTTCGCATTTAATGGAGAGCTCTTGCCAACGTGTCCGTCTGTCTGCTCAGTGTTTGTTCTGCGTGTTAAAAGGCATTGAAGACATAATCCCGCGGACAGACCATGGCCGCCCAGGTATGGCCAATTAAACACCTGTCATCGTGAATAGTTGATGAGCGGTCGACATAAGCCTAGCCGCTACTTTGGCTATCTCGTCAACACATGCTGGCCTAAATGTGCGTCAGGTCGTCACGTATGGCCTAGGCCTGCACTTATTTTAAAGTGATGTACCGTAGGTGGGCGGGCCTTCCCACTCAGCAATACAGCAATTAGGCGGAGCCCTACAATAACTTAAGCACGCAGGTTCGCTACTCAGGTGGGTCTGAAATCACTCTGACGCTCCAGCAAAAGAGCGTCAGAATAGCTGATTGGCGCCTGTGCGATGTTAGTTTGGGTGGAACAAGAGAATCATAAGATGCGCCCAGAAATCAACGTGAACGCTAAAGAATGGCGCCATCAGTAAAACATTCGGGCCTCACGTCTAGAGGAGATCTTACAAATGGGCCTAATAGTTTAATCTGAAATTAAACTCATTCTTGTGCGTTCAGTCCGTTCACGTAAAGGCGTACAAGTGAGCAGATTGAAGGGCAGGTGGGCAGAGCGAGCAATCACTGGAAGCACTGAAGGCGCGTTCACACTGGCAACTGATATTGGTTGACATGAGCGAAACATGACGCCTCAAATGACAACTTCTTGGCTATGCATATCTTAGCTTGCATTGAAGTAGCCCAAAATGGTTGCACCTATCTTAGCGCTTGCTGTTCGACGCATAAAATAAAAGCAGCAAACTACATTCGAATAGGCTTTGACGCGTCAGCTAATTGGTGCTGTGAACGCGCCTTACAGCAACACCAACGGTAGGCCTACAAATATTTCATATACTTGTTCGGACAAAGGAAAACATTTCTAGGAATGCCACTGATGGGCATTGTCCCGCCTTCATTAGAGTCGGAACGCGATTGCCGTGATCTCAATTAGAAAAGATTGATTCCGGCCCGGCTTGCTTTGGCAGCACAGCTGAGCACCCCTAGGCCTACGACGGACCAGGCCTAGCTGATTAGGCCTCCGTCTCAACAGCCTACAGTGACGGCCCATAACTCCCACTCGGAGCAGGCGGCATGCGGCCAATTAGAACTCTGCCGGCAGGCTTAGCGAGCGCTAGGCCTACGTGGGTGAACAGATTCTGTCGAAATCCGCCGTCGCCATGGCGACAGTAGGCCTACGGAAGATCCGCCGCTACCCGTAAGCTCGGCTATTCGAACGCATTCGATTTCAAATTCAATTAAGCCACAACTAGAAGCGAATAGGTACTGTTGCAGCGGAATAGATGAACTCGGCCGAGGCCCCGCCCACCCGTCATGTCCCACACGTGACACCCGGCAACGGAAATCGATTGTTGGACGAAATTCCATTTTGGTGAGCTGATCACTGTCGCACTCCGCTAATGGACACTTGACTGAGTGGCTGAGGGACGCCCAACATCACCTAATCTAACGAGCGACATAGGCCTCGATCACATTTTAAGAAACAAGAAGGTGCTCCAGCTGAGCTGGGCTAACCGGAAGTGACATGTCTATTGTAGGTCTAGTCCGTCGAACGTGCGCAGCGCCTCACGTGGCCGAAATGCTAGAGCTTAGGAAACGCAGCGTGGGTTGCGTTGCGTAGAAGCGTTTACGCAAGGCGTACATGTTTAGCTTTTTCAAAGCCTAGTGAATACGTGTCGATGCTAGGCGCCATCAAAGTGGGACAGACAGACGTAGTGCTATCGATCGAAACGGGTTCAAGGCTGCGAACGGCGAACATTTCTAATGCGACAATCTTAGGAAAAACGAACTCAGAATCCGAAGCAACAAGCGCTTTGGATGCGAACGCGAGTAAGCGGGTTGACGCACGTGAAGGGTGGTGACGTCACCAGCCACTTGATCGGTCCAGTTGAAGAGGGACGAACAGAGTTCGATCGCGACGAACGTTCGTGGGCACCGTGCTTGGGCCTTTTCCCACCTGTACGCTGTGCGCCGATGCACGTGTCTTGAAATCACGTGAGCATCTCATCGGGAATCTTTTTCATCAAATCGAGCTGAGCCTAATGCATGTATGTGTCGTTTTGAGTGTCTGAAGAGCCAGACATTTCTCTGCGCTTCTGATCAAGCCTTCTCCAACCACGCAGCGGTCTTACCCACATGTGGACGTTAATCCTGTAGGCCTAACTCTAATCAGTGTCCTTTGCTAAGCGAAGGAGGCCTACATTAATTTAGATTAGATAGTTCCTTCATTGAGAGTGGATTGGCACAGAAAATGAGGCAGACGGTCGCAGACCCGACCAACGCAATTGCCTGTTATGTTCAGACATAACAAATATGACAACCGGAAGCGTGACGTCATCTTCGACACATCTAGTCCCTGGAGCGTCCGCAATCACTGATGACACCATTTCATAAACGCCGGCATCCTTTCCGTGCAGGCTACGCCTCAGCACAGCATGGTGGCCCAGGACAATTACAACTGGAGGCTAGGCCTAGTGCATAGTGACGGCTCTGTCAAGCCAATCAAAGTAAACATTCATGGGTATGAGCTGATGCCAAGCAATTAGTTTGCAGTCATTGGCGCATTCATTGGAAAACAACGCAGATGTTTTGGTTTCTATCAAGAAACAACTCCGGACCTTTACGCGAGCCCAGAGCCGCTAAAATGCCGTGTTTTTGGACTCGGGGTCGTGACTTGAGCGAACTGAAATGTCGGCCACGCCCCTCTCGCGCATTCTGCTTGGTCGCCTCCAACAAAATAATTCCAAACAAACAAAAGGAAAAGAACGTGGCGTGGGTGGATCAGGAGAGTGACGTCACGACACTCCATTGATTTCCTTGGCGTCAGAGTCGCCGCCATCATTTCTACGCTCAGCCGTTTTTCCAACCTCCTAGGACTAGGCGTAGTGAATGAGCAGGCCTACATGATGTAGCGCCGAGCCACGGTATAATCTCGATCGACGTTCGGGTTCGGGACCGGGCTAGGCGCGCCACTTGTGGAGCAGATTTCAGTATTCCGAGCTCGTAGGCGACACAAAATGGCCGCCACCGACGTCGCAGCGACTCCCACGCTCCAAATAAAATTCAGAAAAAACCAACAACAAAAATAGAAACGATCAATTAAATATTTAAAACCGTCTTCGACGGCTGCAGGCGATTTGGGCTCGTACTACGCGTCTTGAGTCGACGACAGTTCGCATGAGAAGTACCGTACTCACTCATAGCAAAAGCAATGTTATGAAAATCTGGGGCAGGCTGTCACAAAAAGGATAAATAAGGCCTCGCTGCTTATTTTACGCCACAGTTAACAGTTAACGCCACAGAGCTCCACGTTTAGGCTTAATTGCCCATTTCTTTATCGCACGTGCGAAATTTCACGCGCAATAATTAGATGTATTATTGCACGTGATGCGAACGGACAAACACGTAGGCCTACAGACGAGCGAACAGTGGCACGCGAGTTCTGAGGCCTAGTTTGGTATCACTAGCGGGTATAAGGCGATTCTCCAGAGTGACTCGAGCGGTGCTCACCCATAAGTTAACACGAGCGAGCAAGGCTCGAGTCACTCTGGAGAATCGCCTTATACCCGCTAGTGGTACCAGCCATAGTGTGACGTTTTGACCGTGAATTACACGTAGGCGTAATTCGTTTCCTGCTCTGCGAGTTCATTGACGAAGTGTTTCATTGGCATCGATCCCTGGGTTCGACGGGATGTCGCCGTCGCAGGCGGAAATCGTCTGCGATATTTAGGCCAAAGTCGATGGTGCTGATCGATGCTCGTCAAGTGTCTACTCCGCCCCGGCCCTTCGATATTTCGCTTCCATATGGATCGCCCAAAGTGCGCGCCACAAAAAAGGCCGGTCAGTGTTAATTGAACCATTTCCGGCAGATTAATCATGCCTAAACTGCAGGTATACTTGCTAATGGATAGCAGAACAGACTGAATTAGGCCTAAGCTTACAATTAATCTAGGCTTACCGGTATCCATACATGAGCAGATTCGCCCTCGATTCCCCGAACTAATCCGCTAGCGACTACTAGGCCTAGTACGGCAGCCTTGTGATGGGTTCGCAAGCAAATTTCTGAGTTATTCGCAGTAGGGCCTAATTCGAGGATGTCCAACCAGCCTACCCACTAACTAATACGTGACAGAACTAGGCCTACAGTTCTATATAATTATACTTATTATAGCATTAAACCCGCTAAGTCGTTTCGACCAATTTCGGCTCACCGACATTCCCGCCGGCCGATCTTCGGTCGTCTCTCTTGTTCGGCTGCGCTCTGGACGACGATGTCGTGGACGCGGTCGGCACGAGGACGATGGCCAGCAGGAGCAAGAACAGGGCTGGAATCACAATGACAGGCCTCCGCCTGTGCGTCAATGGACGCCGCATGGCCGTAAACACCGATGGCGGACGATGGACGCGGAAGGGAATGAACACAGGTGAAGCCGTCGGATTAGGCCTCGGCTTCATTCCGGAACAAGTTCCATCTGCGTCTTGGTGGTCGACGACTGCGCCGCCATTACGTTCTACGGGCGGACAGCGGAAGACCACGAGAGGAAATTCAAATGAGTTAGGCCTACTTGTTCGTCCTTCTGTTCGAGACGACCGACCTGACGATGTTCGATCTGTTTTTGTCCTCCTGTCCAGATGAGCGGAACGAGGGGGCGTTGAATTTGAATTTTCAAAATTCCTTCCTTATGGCTCGACGGTTCTCCTGTCACAGCTCACTCACGCGATGGCCTTCGGCCCACTTAAAATGGCACATCTCGAAATATACGTGACTAGAAATTGCGCGTCCAAGTGGATGGACGGAGTGGCGACGAACGGACACAAAGGCAATCGTCGCCGTCGTTTCTTCAACCTCCCTCGCGCAGCGGTCGTGAAAAATGCGGAGAAAACAAATCGGAGGAAATCAGGTCCGAGGAGGGCGCCAGCATCGCTGCTGCTGGCGTCATCGCGTCGCCATGACAACCGAGAAGAACGCGCGCGCGAGGTCGGTGTTGCCAGATACAAATCATAACCATTGCGAGTCGTGGGCGGGCGTTTATGAAGCGCGTGGGCGTCTGATCAACGGATATCGCACTCGAGGTCTCGATTTCCCGTCTGTGGGGGAAAGGGAAGGGGAAGGGACCGATACGAGGGCGTGAAATCAATGACCGATTGCCGCCGGAATTGGGGACGGTGCCTTCAGTGATTGCCGTCCTTTGACGGGCAAAGCGAAAGGACAAAGTGCTACGTGCGTGACGTCATTGCGGCAGCTTTGTACCATTCAAATCGCAGTTCATTGCGCAATTTATTCCCACAAGACAACTGCGAGCCAAGGACTAATAAGATTAAAAAACAAAACATACAAAATTGAAAATAGAATAAATTGTTGATTCGCACCTCAACGACGTCAAGGGACATGTTGCGGGCGTATTTTAATTCACAGGCTTTTTAGGCAAGACAGACGCACGAGCAATTCAAGTCTGTTTACATTATCTTGCCATTTAAATTTTCCTTCTGGGCTACCACATGCCAGGGCCATTGTTAAAAACTGAACAATTAGAAGATTGCCCTCATGATGATTAATTAACTCGACACCAGTTGGAATTAGAAACTGAAGGGTTTTAGTAAAACACTCTTTGTAAAGAAATTCGCAACAGAGGCAGGACAATCGAAGGTTTTCAACAACACGGCCTTAATCGCCAGCGCTCTTATAAATACCTGCCTAGTTACATTCTCGTGGCCACTGGGATACGACGAATTTCAGGATCACATATACATACATATGGCACATAAGTTCTTATTTCAGCCGAACCAATAGCAACCTCTCTGAGATTTAAAAAAACAAACCGTTACCCATTTGCCGACTATTCAACGTCATGATGCTGATGGAGACGTTTACTGCTGATGAAGGGGATGATGATGACGGGTAAAATCACACAAACTAATGATGGAGCTAACGTGAAAGCCGAGAATAAAGCCTTGTTCTCACCATCAGGGTGAAAATGGCCAGCCATTGCTGATGCTGCCCAAGACCCTCACGACGTTCGAGGACTCTTGGCGGACTTTTTCGACGTCGACGGCCGCGCACTTTTCGCGCAGCCGTCCAACTGCAGGATCCTTTCGCTCGTCCGACGCACAAGGTCGTTCAGTTCAGCCTGAAGAAAAAAAATCGTTTAAACAAGTTACGCAAACTTCGGTTTAAAATTATGAAATACAGGATTACTACAAAAACGTTCTTCTAAAGACGCCCAGTGTTCCGTTTTGCCCATTCACAATAGTTGGCAAAAGCCAGCGACGAGTTTTTTTGCATGCTTAACTTAAAAGTTAAAACGTAAAAGCTGACTATTTTGACAAGACAAAAGTACGTGCCAAAGTGTGCACAATAAGTTTACAAACGTGGAGGCTTCTTTGTGGTAACACGGTACAACCAATTAGAAACAGGTTTAATTTCCATTTTAAGTTTGCAATTAAAGCGCATTAAACGAACCTGATCGTACAAGTAGATGAGTGTGCAGAATTTCAAGTCTTTCTTTTTCTTCTGAAGATGTTCGATGGCGTGACGTAGGCAGTAGACACCGTCTTGCGAATACCGCACCTGAATTAAACCAATATAAATGTTGACCAAAGCGAAATGAAACTAGGCTAGTAGCAGGGGAAATGCAACTAAACGTCCGAGCGAGACTAGCAAGTGACGTGAAATCACATCATGAGCACACTAAGAATAGGTGCAAGAATGGGACGTTTCAGTGTTGAAGTCAGAGGGTAACCGGCGGGAGGAGGAATTTCCTTCTTATTGCCCTTGGGTTTTTGGTTTACAAATTCATATAAATCAAAAATGCTCTTGTTAAATAGTCTAGGCATCAAAATAGGGAACCCCTTTTTGAGTAGCCGGTATATTAGCGTGCACATGGGACACAGTGAGACAAACAACGACAGACGCACGTGCCATTTGAAACTGTAGTTGTCTTCGCTCGGACAATTAAGACTTGGGAAACAATAATTAACACCGACCAAAGAGATGTAGCAATTGGTACGACAGATTTCGCACTCGGCGTCCTCCGCCGGCTTCCTCTTTGAGTTTTTGGCTTCGTCGGTCGACGTTCGTTCCAACTGCTTGAGGCCCAGGTCGTAGAGCTGCTTGCGAAGCGACACCTCATCGTTTCTGAAACCATTTGAAGCAATTAGGTTTTGCTCGAGAGCCAAAATTAGTCCTTTATCGTACCGTATCTCTTTGATGAGGGGCAAAATTTCCTTGAGGACGTCGAGAGAGACGCAGTCGGTGGAATCTCCGGCGACGCCGATGACGAGCCTCTGCAAGGGAAACACAGCCGGCTCGCGGCTATCGGCGATCTCCTGCGAAAACCAAAGAATCAACGATCAACACACTCCAATATGACGTTTGGACTGGGTCTCAGACGCTGACAGTGTGCTAGTTGAAGAAATCACTACCTTGAAGATGGAGGGCGCCATTCCAAGCCAACTGGGTCCGGCGAAATAGACGGACTCAGAGATGGAGTAACCGCAACAGATCGTGGACGTGAAGGCCCGTGGAAAGACCACCACGAACTCGCCGCTGTTCTGCACGACTCGACAGAGCGAAGCGCCCCGCTCGACCAGCACGCTAGGCGGAACCTAAACGAACAGTTTATTTAATGGACGAAATAAGTGCGAGCAGGGGAGCAGTATAAAGGTGCCAGAAGCATCTAATATGTCAAATTCGCATTTATACACGCATAGGCTCATAGCTACATTGTTTAGATAACAAAGGTCACGAAGAAATCCGATAAATGCGAACTTGGCATAATTATTGGAATCCTGCTTGCTTCTAGCAACCAAACTGACTAATTTAGAATCTAAGCAGCTGACCATTGCCGTGTCCGACGGGAGCCAGATGGGCGTCTTGGTGCAATAGTCCGGCACCACGCTGCTCATTGCTTCGCGGAATTTGCTGCTCTGGCTGGCCGGAACTCCGTACCTGAGTGCAGGAGATACAACAAGAACGTTAGAATAATTAAGTCGGCTTTCAAACGTCAAAAAATCTCTTTCTTACCAGATTTTGCTCGCACCAGAGTGGAGAAACTCGATCCAGGGCAAAGAATGGAGATCGGCGTACCAGCAGCCAGTGGTGAACAGCTTTGAAATTATGGGCAAATACAATAAATCAAATTAATCAATCAGAAAAGGTGATTGATTGGAGCAACAAAAATAAAAGAAAATTACCATTCCAACGTGCAGCGTGGGAATGGTGACACCTGCATGGAAAATGTAGTCCAAGTTATTAAATGCCCAAAAAGGCAGAAAATGATCAAATAAAGGACTTTGGAGGAAGGCCCCTACCCATGACGGGCCCCATGCAGCGCAATATCGAAGCTGGATTGTTGGTCAACACCTTCAGATTCCATGGATGCCTAGTTAAGTCAAATAATTGAAAACATGGTTCCAATTAGTGCGAGCCCAAAATTGCAGATAATTCAACTGATGGTCCTAGCGAGACTCGTAGCACAAGAAAGACTGATTTGGAAATCGCACAATGCGAATCAGTCATAAGACCTACCGTCTATGCTTGCTAGCCCTAAGGGTTATAAAGAAACTTGAACGCGATTTTACTTTCTTTTGACTAGTAACAGTCTCAAGTCGCGTTCAAGTTTTGCCTATAACACTTAGGCGATACGAACTTGTTTCTTTATCGCACGCAGGCCTTACATGTAGTGAATGTCAGCTGAAATGAATTATTAAGGCAATCGCACTCACTTTGAGTAGGGGTTGTTCTTGCTGGTGGGAAAGCCATAGCCGTAGGTGCTGCTGTCTACGTTGCCAGCATTGACGCAGAGATGATGCGACCGTTCGGTCACGTAACGCCAGTACTCTTGCTAAACGAAACGTACAAACAAATGAAAATGTATTACCGTAATTCAACAGGCTGCGGCCGTCACCAGGTTGGCTTTCACACTAGATTGAAATTGACAACACTGGATTTTATACAGATTTGCGCAAACAATTTTGAAAAAGAAGGCCAATGTGTTACAAGGTGCAATGTCATGTCTAAGGGTTGTATCTGACTGTGGAATTTTTGTCACGCAAGCTTTTGTTGACCACCGGCATAACAAACGGTTCTGTTAGGGGCGCGCGATGACAATTGCAGTAAATACAAATAATGAATATTATATTAAAAAAGAAAATGTCGTGGTGATGCACGCTAGAAATTACCTCGACTTCCGTTGGCTTCGGTTGGTCGTTCTTGAACCACATGGCCATCGTGTTGCGCGCTATGCGATAGAAGGCTCCGAGAGACATCGAGCGTCCTTTGGTGACGCACTCGTCGTTGTTTTCGCCGGCTCGTCCGCGCCGACGCCGTTCCGAGCACACTTGCTGCTCCAGCCTGAGTTTCTCCTCGGCGGACAGCGTGTCGTAGGGCAGCAGGAACTTGCAGTAGGCGTCGTAGAGCTTCGTCACTCTGTCTTGAGCCTGCGAATGAATTTCACACTTGACATTTTTTCCAAACTATCTCAATAGTGTCGACACAAGTGAAAACGGCTTCTCATAATGTCGTTTGTGTAATTCTCTGCACTGATGAGTGTTGAGTGCTCACCCACTGGATTTCTGTCAGAAAAACCTAATTACTGAGTAGGCCCACTGCACATAAACTTGACACACGTGTACGTGAGAAGCAGCGAGAAATCGTAAATAAATTACTTAAATTAGGCGTAACTTTAAATAAATGAAACTCAATCAGAATGGAAGTTGAGGAAGCAGCTAGTCTTAAGAGTTCTTAGTCTGTCTTGAAGAGTTAATGTAGGGCTACCAGCCTGAAGTTGATATCGCAAAGCCGTCTGAGGAAAACTTGAACGCGACTCGAGACTGTCTTTTCAATGGGCTTAAACAGTCTCAAGTCGCGTTCAAGCTTTCCTAAAAGCCTCAAAGATGACAGCTCGAGTCTCACCGATTTGGCAATCTTCATGGAGTCGGCCACCTTCTGCCATTTCTTCCTCTCGATGACAGCCTTGAGACCCCCGTAGTACTGAACCGTCTGGAAAAGTCGAGGAAGGTCCAACTCCATGCCGCCGATCTGGATCAAAAGTTCAATCATGGAACAACTGCCTCATTCAACATCAACTTAACCTTTAAGAGTTGGACTCGAGTGTCTCCTAAGCTGTTAAAATTCTGCACTGACGCTACCAACATATAGGCGGATTATTGACCTTTCCATCGCCGCGAACGTATCCCATTTTAAAAATGCACATACGCTTTTTAGGGTCTCGGTGATGGAAATGTCAAATACTGCATAAATCCGCCTTGAGGGAGGCTCACCAGAGGTGGGCTGTCGAACTCAATTCCCAGAGCTTCCAAGTGCTTCCTGATGCAAGCCAGTTTCTGCTCGTTCGGACCTTGCCTTGGGTGACCAAAAAAGAAACAAAACAAGTTAGACGGGGCTTGGGCGCACTCATTTAACAGTGGCATGATTGAAAACTATTTCCTGCCCCAAGAAGTTGTCAAATGAACTTTTGTTTTTACACCTATTTTCCAAAAGGCACTTCTTCTATTTCGCGGAAATTGGTTTTCAATTATCCTCGTGGGCCACCATACAGTCCCACTATTCTGTGAACGTACCTGTGCAGCATCTTGTGAACGTACTGATTGTGCGCAGTGAAGCGCATGTCGTCGCTCACTTTGCATTCCGGCTGCACAAAATCAAAGTACAAAGTTTAAGGTTAGAATTAACACGAATCTCCTTAGTTAAAAGTCGATTAAAAGTTAGCTTGGATGCACATAGCGCTCACTCGGTTAGTGGCACGTAATGCAACTAGTGTCTGTTCGTCTGATGGTAGGTGATATGTAACGTGGCATATCACAATATGAGCACCTTAAAACTGCTGCTGGCACATGTACAACATGGACGTTTATTTTATTTTATTTCTAGAAATCGGGAACCAACCGGCTTATGCCCAATTATAGGTTCCCATTTTGCCTCCTTTTAATTGGAAACTTTAATTTATTCAAGGTGCGCTGAGCATGGAATGCTCGTGCTGACATGCAAAATTCGCGAGTTATGCTCACCTTGAACGAGACGGGTGGAATGATCTTGCAGACGCCGTATTTTTCGGCGTCCGGGCGTATCTTCTCGATGAAGGCCAAGGGGTCCAAAAACTCTTGTGAGTTCGGAAAATAGGTCGGAGCGTTAGTCACTTCGGCCACGCTGGCCGCGTCCTTGGGAAAGCTCTTGCCGTCGCCATTTTCCCCCGTTTCCTCGCCACCAACGCCATCGTCAACGTCGCACGAATCCGACTCGGACTGTTCCAAAAGGTCGTAGTCGGTGTCCTGGCGCTTGGAGCAACCTGCTGCCGTTGCTAGAAGCGACGACTGCCTTTGAGCACCGGAACAGGACGCGATGGCAATCGAATGAGGCGGCTGCTGCTGCTGCTTAGAAGGCGGCGTGGTCGTCGTCGTCCTCAGCTGCTTCGACGAAGAACTCTTGGACGACTCTTCGGGCGTCACACTGGACCTCTTGAGAACGGGCGTCGTGTTGCCGGACCGTCGTCTCGACGGATCGTCCGTCGTCTCGCCGTCCGGCGTCGCCCAAGAAGTCCTCTGACCTTGGCCGGCTGTTCGTGCGGGCGGACTGAGTCCTTTGCTCAGCGTGGGCGTCACGACGCGATCCATGGAGAAGAGATTCTCGATGTCGGCGTCCATGAAGCCCGGCTCCCAGAACTCATCGTCCAGGTCGGAAATGTCGTTCATCAACAGGTTCACCTGGATAGCCACCGAGTTGCTGGGCACGTTCTGGCGGACCGAGATCGTGGTCGTTTCCGGTTTGCTCGGATTGTCCTCCTCTAGCATCTGTTCCAGGTCCTGCTCGATGTCAGAGTAGTCCGACGTCGACGATGTCGAAGACGACGAGGAGGATGAAGTGCTGGACGTCGACGAAGAGCTCGAAGACGCCGATGATGACACCGACATCGAGGACCAGGAGGAAGATGACGACGAGCTGGACGAGGACGTGGTAGAAGACAGAGAGATGACGTCGAACTCGGCATGGTGGACACTCTTCAGAGGTCGTCCGCACTTGGACACCGCAAGTCCTTGCGGTTCGACGTCGCCGCTTCCGGTACGCGACCTCCTGTGCAGCGTCTTGTGCGAGGGCTTGGCCGCGGACTTCTTGGAACTTTTGGAACTACCCTTGTCGCTCTTGGATTTGCTGTCGCCGATTCCCTTCGACCTATTCTGTTTAGATGGAGACTTGGACGTCGCGTCACGAGTCCTTTTCGTCCTTTTTTTGCGACGTACCTTGGACTTCTTCTTCTTCTTTTTCAGCCTTCTAGACATGGCTGCAGAAGCGCCGGATTTGTGCCTCGATGACTTCGACATCTTTCCAGAAGAAGTTTCCTTGGGAAATGTCATTTTTGACATCGGCTTGGCCATCGTCCGCATCCTGTTCTTCAAGGTCTTCTTGGCCAGATGGGTGCGGTCTCGCGGACGTCCTCGTCGCCCTTTGGACGTCGAGACTCCAGAAATGCCAACAGCGACACCGTTAACATCACGGACATCATCGTGATTGTCGTCATCGTCGTCGCCATACTGAGCTCTGGCCATCTTGAACTGCGCTTCCGATAGCTTCTTCATGAACTCCCTGGTCTTCACCGGATCCCTGCGTTCCAGAGTCGTTGCACAAGTGCTCGTTGCGGTCGTTGTCAAACTGGTGGCGTCACTGGAAGACCTAGTCACCATCTTGCGAGGAGGAGGCGGGACTAGCATATTCTTCTGAGTCTTCGAGTCCACTGCAGAAGTTGTTGCTGCACTGATGGAACCGGAAGTCGCAGGAGAACTGGCCTTCTTGGACACCAGGTTGGACGACGGCCAAACTTTCGAAGTCTTTGATGATGATCTTTGGTGGTCTTTGGACGACGGCCAAGCTTTGGAGGTCTTTGAAATACCTTGGAGGTCGGTGGCCGGTGGACGTCCAAGACGACTCGTTTTTGTCGTCGTTGGTTTCTTGGTGGACGTCGACCCTGGCTGCTGCACTTTGGACGTGGATGTCTTGGACGACATTGCGTCGCGGCGGTCCGGCATGTCAAAGTCATAGTCATCCGAGGCGTTCAGCTTTCTGCCCAGAAGCTCCAGGTAGGCAGTGGCCGCCTCTTTGGTCTTCCTTGAGGGCCGTCCAGTGGCCGTCCTTGGAACGTCGTCGTTCGTCACAGAAGTCACGGGAGGATCTATCGAGGACCTGGTGCGCAGCTTGGAAGTCTTGGATTCCACTTTGACCTTGGGCGCACTCTTCTTGGGTCGTTTGGCCAGAGGAATCTCGTCGTCAGAAGAGAAGTCCGGTGACGGTTCTACGCGATCCTCAACCTGCACATCTACGTCGACGTCCTCTTCGTCCACATTGGTGGGTAGTCGTTTGACGTACGAATGTTCGCTCTCCAGCAAAGGCAGGTCAACGAGGTCACGAGGTCGATCCTGAACTGCCGCTGCAGTGGACTTTGGACTGGAGCTCTTGGACGCGGGACTCGACTTGGACTTAGCCTCCTTCTCCCCTTTTCGAGCATTGTTCAAGAGCAGAGCTGCAGCGTGCCTGGTGACGGGCTTGGAGTCGGACGCCGATGGCTGCTGATGAACGACGACAGATTCGGTGACCTTCTTCTTCTTGGCGCCAACTCTTCCATTCGTTTCACTGACCACTGGAAATTTCTTGGGCCTGCTGGCAACGTCCTTCGATGGACTGTCGACAACGACAGCAGAGTCGGACTTCTTCTGACCGAGTGCCGACGATGACCTGGCCAATTCGCTGCTGTGCTCTTTGGCCAGCCTCTGCTGCCTGTACTTGTGACGCAGCGCGTGGACAGACACCTTGGAAGAGGTCTCTGTGGCAGTCCAAGTCGGACTCGAACTTGCACTGGCAGTTGCACCATCAGGTTCCTTCTTGATGGACGAGGGCAAAAAGGTCGGGTCCTCCAGGTCAGAAGCACTAGAGTCCGAACAGTGGTCGTCTTTGGAAAACAGCCTCTTCTGCTTCTGCGACGCCGCTTCCGAAGTCACTTCCGACGTCGCTCTGTCCGGTTTGGTCGCGAGTGGTCTTGAGGCAGGCTTTGTCGCAGCTGCCTTCACACCTAAATAAAATAGTGACACGAAACGTTTAATTGTATACATCGAACACAATAGAATATGCATTTAAGCTTCAACCACACTACAAAACTAATACGTTCAACTTGCTTGAATTCAACTTATCGCAACTCCGCTCATATCAACTTGATTGAACAACAAGAGCAATCGAATTCAACCTTGTTGAACGTGAATAGTTGATTGTTACATGCGACAAACACAGGCTGGAAGGCGGGCTTTCTCACTACTCAACTTTCAAGCATCTAACGCGATTTTATCACGCCTGACGTCACTTGCTGCACTTGAGCAATTCTATGTTGTTTGGTGATTTCACCCGCGACAGAAATCGCGTTGGAAGCATGATAGTTGCGCAGTCAGAATGGGCCCTGAGGTCTACTTACCAAACGATTGGTTGGAAGGGGATCTGCTGACGGGCTTGGCCTTGTCGACCTGCTGGTGGACGTCCACGCCGTTGTGTGTGGGACGGCAGACCTCGTGTCGTCTCGTGGGAGTGTTTAAATAGTCGAGCGATGGCGGCAACAACGGTGTACCTGCAAGAAAGGCGAGGAAAAATTACAACGATACAGGTGAGTTTCTTGACCGTTGAAAAACATCAATGCTCATGGTTCTCTTAGTCGGTGATTTATTGACTGTCAATAAATGACCGAATAAGCGAACCATGAGCATTGAAAAAGTACAACAATCGTCGCATTCGTGCAGGCCAACTCGAATTAGTGTCTGAGTACGTAACTCGCTAACCGCAGGCAACAGGTCGCATGGTCCATTATTTGGTGTATTTATTGTGTTATTAGCCTAGTTTGGCGACATAATCACCTCTGAGACAAAGAAAGGTGAGGAAATCCTCGGTCTTGGGTCGCTTGACGTGATGCAAGTCGACCGAGGACGTTGCGGAGGGCGTGCGCTGCTTAATGGGCGTGACGGTCGGGCTGGACGGATTCGATCCTTGCGCGAACTTCCTCTGAGCGTGCACCTTCGTTCTGTCACGGACCGAAAAGGAAAAAGAAAACTATATCACTACTTAGAAACGAAGTAGTGCCAAGCTAGCGATCAGATGAAGAACCGACCGTTTGGCATTGGAGCCATCGTCGTCCGACTTGTCGCCCTGCTTGTTCAGGCCGGCCGCCTTCCTTTTCTTGGCGCCCTTGTCCTTGCCCATGTCGCTGCCTTCGTCGTCGTCCTCGTCGTCGGACAGCTGGTCGTCGCGCGCGCTTTTCTTGGACAGGCAGAGCGACGCGTAGAGCGCCTTCTTCAACTCCTTTTCTTCGGTCCACAGAAGACCGTGGTACTCCTGCACGACACAATATTCCACATTATTCATTTGCAGTGCCAATCATCGCGGGAAAGTACATGGCAAAAGTACGATTGAACTATTCAACATAAGCACCAGGCTAGGCTAAAATTCATGCAAAACAAAAACATATAACAACCAAGATCACTAGCATTTTCTCCGGATTAAAGTCTGCCGTACTTGTTTAAACTAAATTGTAACAATTTTGTTGTCTAGTCCGACAGAATTTCATCAAGTTTTATAAAACAAATTCAGACACCTCCATCAAATTGTTTGACCAACACAGTTGTCTAACAATTCAGTTTGAACATGCATGGCGGGCTTTAGCTTTGGCTACACGCGGTCTATTTGAATCAATCTAAAGTTTGATTGCCACTGAGAAATCTCATTAAGCATCCTTTAATTTATTTTGACAACCCAGCCAACACGAAAGCTTTCGTCGATCGGATCGCATCATTGGTTTCACAGTGCGAATCAAACTCTACGTTGGCGTCCCTAAGGGGCTACAAGGAAAACTTGAGACCGTCTTAACCCGATACAGGAAAACCAAGTTCTCCTTGTAATCCTCGGGGAAACGAACTGTAGTGCGCCTGGAGAAAGGGCTAGTGAAACGGCAGCCTAGTCGTTATTCAAAGAGAAAATTAGAATAATTAATGTGCCCGAGTACCTTTTTCAAACAAAGCAATCGGCCTTCAGTGGCAGCAATTGGTGGGGGATGGAGAGAGAGACACAGAGAGAAAGAGAAGAAAAACACAAGAGAGCTACGATCGAGAGCATTTATGGCGAGCAGCTTCAACGGAACCAGTCACAACTCCAGGGCTGGTGTCACTAAAAGGTTAGTACGACGCCAAACGAGCGTTACGTTGGAGTCAGGCTCGAGTCACATCGTATAACCGCTAGTCATACCAGTTAACCTTAGAGCGCTAGATAAGATCGGCTTAAACTCTGTAGAGATGCTAAAGTAAGAGCGCCGACACGGCTTATGTTCATGCTAAATCTCCTCGTCGGTGATCGACGTAATGTAAAGGTCGGGCCCCATTGCCCCGATACGATACGCCAATCCGTTCGTTGTCATGCGATCCATATGAAAGAATTCATTCGGATTGGATTGTCGTATCGTATCGGAGCAGTGGGGCACGACCTTAACGATATAAATTACTACGGGTAGGCTTAAATTAGGCCTAACTTTGTGTCACTTGGCTACTTGTTTGTCGTGATTGTTCAAGACACACTCACAGCACTCGTCTTGGAGACGACGGTGCGCCTTGGCCGACTCGTCGATTGGCTGGTGCTGGTGGTCTCTTGTTGATGGACGTCCATCATCTGATCCTCTGCCGCTACTTGCTTGACGGCCGTCGCCGGAAGTCGAGGCAGTTCTTCGATTGGCATTCTCAGCTCATAGCGGCTAACTGTTACTCTGCTTGAGCGAAGGCCGGCGCAGCCAGCCGGGCTTATGCAAGTCGTTCAGTCAATCCATCAACCTGACGAGAATGCCAACAACTCTTATGAAATTAAAATAGGCTAGTTTAGACTTACTAGGCTAGTAGGATGCGGTTCATGGAACTAATAGTCCGAGCGAGAGTAGCAGCAACGTGTGGCTTGAATTTATTTTTGACTGGAGGTGCTCTTAGCGCGTAACGTCATGCGAGCTGGCGAACAAGAACTAAAACATCGCCTTGGGGTTGTTGGCCTATACAGCAATTGAAAGCTGGTAGGCTATTGAAGCGTGCTTTTAACGTGTGCGTGGGATGAAGTTGATGAACGCTACACGCTACACGTAGAAATGAAGGGAAGTTACTTACCGTACAGACTTTACAGACGTTACAGACGTTAGTGTTCGACCGTTCTTGTTTTACGCGTAGGCCTACCGCAGACCAATTCAAGTCCGAATCGCGCATTCGATTTAAGCTGCGAACAGACCACGTAGGCCTACCAAAACATAGGCTACGCATTTGTTGAGCCAAGATTCGGCAAACGCGTTCACAATAGCGGCCAAGCAAAGATAAAAAGTTAGGTCTTTTACGCGCAACATCTAGTTTTAGCTTTTGCTACTAAGCAAGCCCGTAGCTCGCTCGGACAATTAAATAGGCCTAATCCTAGGCCGATGCTGATGGGCCCAAATGAAGCCTACTGTACGTCGTAGATGGACCTCAGTGTAGGCCTAATCCACAGAGACCTAGAAAAGAGCGATCCTCGAGGAGCGCGATGGACGAGCAGTAGTAGGCCTGAATTTAGTATGAAAAGCAGGCCAACGACATGCGCGTCCATCGATCCATGTTCTAAAACCGCTTTTAGGCCTCGTGAATGTCGGCCAACTGAAACGACCAATACGTACCGAGGGATGCATAATCAAGATTCGGCTTACCGAGAGGCCTTATTGTCGCATTTCTTTTCCCCGAAAGAGACGAAAAACGGAAAAAAGTGGCCAAATATAGTCGCCGGTTAACTGTCATAAGCGAGTTTCATTTTCAGTCTTTTTTGTTCTTTTATCAAATTATCTTCTTGACTTGTTTTTCTTCTTCCGCTTCTTCTGTTGTCGGGGAGCCATTTTCTCCTCCGTTCTTTATTATTTCAAACATTAATCTGGCTCGAGTCTCCATCGAATATTCAAATTGGGGAAAATAATGACTCAAAAGTGGACAATGAATAATGGAACAATGAAAATGAATGCGGAAAACATCCAGGAATCGAACCGGCGAACCGCGAAAATACTAGTGCATCGATGAGCGCCAAGCAAGATTTGTTTTAATAATCAACTAAAATAGAAAACTCAAATTGAACTGAATTTTAAAAATAAAGTCGACTTAATGGAGAAAGTTAATCAAGATTTAATTTCGCATAGTCAATTTTAATAATACATTGTTTTGTTATAACATGTAACTCTTGCACAATTTCAGCGCCAGCATTCATTGTGTCCAGGCATTAATTCAATTGTTCACAAGAGTTTGAAACACGAATTATGCCTCGAGCCTAATTAATATAGCTTTGAGGTGCTTTGTTTCTTTTCAAATACATGTACAAGTACGGCGTGACCACAGCAACGAATAAATAAATATAAGTAAAGATCGATCTACGCTTAATTTCTATACAAGACCAGAAATACTTTACGGAGCGCGTCTACTTGGCACCTCCACGGCACTAATCGGATGAAGACTGTCTACGATGCGGCTATTTTGCGACATATCTCGTCAGTGAACTCGGAGCATTTGCTGCTGCCACCCAGATCGGCTGTCAAAACCTGTCAAAACAGTTCAAATGCACAGGTTAAAGCATAGAAGAAACCTCTAGTCCAATTGTACTACAAAATAATATTTGTTTCAATTCCAAGCTACGGCTGATTCCGACTGCGCCGCTTTTATTGGGCGACAAGAGGGACCATTTTGTTATAACTACGGTATAATTTGATAAGTACGGTAGTCAAACAAAAAGGTTGCGTCGCGTTCCATGATAACAAATTGCACGGTCAGAACTAGCCCTTCTGCAAAAGTTAAAGCAAAACCATATAAAACAAGACACTATAGTACAATAGTCTTGAAATAAAACTGGATTTTGATTTTTCATTCATCAAATGTCAATTGACCGGAGCGAAAAATAATTTCTATCGATCGAAAGCCCATGCCATAATCAAACCACTATACGAACGCCAGATCGTTGAGATAATGTCGTGTCATATATGTTAGGCTTGAAAGCTTGACTTGAGAAGCGACAGACTTAAGACAAGCTTTAGCGTGTAATTAATTTCGCCAATATCATTCACCTTTCCCTCCTTGATGGTGTCGAAGCAGGCGGTCTCTATCTTGTCCGCGTACGGGTTGAGTTCCATGTGACGCAGCATCATGATGGCGCTCAAGAGAAGCGCAGTCGGGTTCGCCTTGTCCTGACCTTCAATGTCCGGGGCAGTTCCGTGGACCTTTGTTCGTCAAATCAAAGCAAACGTCGCATGTAAACCAAAGCAAGTAATGGCGGCTAATTTAACACGAACGAATTTTGCTACTTTTCTTACACAATTGGAGAATTGGTCTACTCACTGACTCGAAGATGGCTCCTTCCTGGCCGATGTTGCCGCTCGGCGTGACTCCGAGCCCGCCAATCAGTCCCGCGCAAAGATCGCTAAACGATTCAATAAATTTCAGATCAAGTTCATGAGACGATTACGCTTAAATAAATGACAATGATTAGCAGAAAAACGTTCCTAACCTCAAGATGTCGCCGTAAAGATTAGGCATGACCTGGAAAACCAATTAAGACATTTTGAAAACTGTTAGGCGTCTCAATGCGAGCTAAGTTAGGGGCAAGTAAAGATAATTTACGCAGTAAATAAGTAAATTACCAGGACATCGAAACGAGATGGATCTTGCACCATCTAAAAAGGAAATTGGATATTTTCAAAGCTAGGTCACGCTCTTGAACGGCTCCAATACATTTTCAGAAAGATCACGATGGACTCACGTTCAAGCAGACTGTGTCCAAATAGCGCTCCTCGAACTTAATCTCAGGGTTGAGCTCGGCAGCCTCTCGACAGCATTTCAGAAACAGCCCATCGGACATCCGCCTTGAATACAAACGAAAAGCAAAATCAAACAACCATAGAAGCGATCTTAGCGACTCATATCGAGGCCTACATGATGTTGGCTTTGTGGACTGCCGTGACCTTGGTCCGTCCGTTCGCCTTGGCGTAATTGAACGCGTATTCGGCCACACGCCTCGAAGCCGCCTCCGTGATCAGCTTGATGCTCTGCACCACGCCGGGAACGATCTACGAAGGCATATCGACGAATCCAGATACAAATTAAGAGCAAGACGAGCAAATTGATGCCCACACAAGTACATTTAGATTGGCATATTTCCCCTATTTGGAATCATCGATTAATGTTCGACCTCATGCTCGATGCCGCTGTACTCTCCTTCGGTGTTCTCGCGTATCGTCACCACGTCCACGTCCTTGTAGAGCGTCTCGAAGCCCTCGACGGACCGGCACGGTCGAACATTGGCGTACAGATTGAACACCCTGCATGCGAAATTGACCACCGTCATTAGTTAAATCGATTAATCTTCAGCCCACTGAAGGCGCGCCTTCCGCTCGTACTTTCGGATGGCGAGATTGAGCGAGCGATGTCCTTTGCCTACTGGTGTCATCAGAGGTCCCTTGAGTCCTTTTATGAATGAGAAAAACGAAAAATGAAATAATTATATGAGTATACTCATATAATTGTTTCATTTTCATAGCGAAGGACTCACTGCTCGTACCTTATGTATGTTTGTTACTAGCCTAGCTGGTAATTAAAATGCAGACCTATCTTGTTCCTGTTCATGGACTCTATGGCGGCCGGAGGAATTCCAGCTCTGCCGTCCGGTCCCTTGACGAAGGTCACGTCGACCACCTCCCACTTGATCGGCACCTAGCAAATATAGTTGCCATTTGATTGACTATTTCATGAAGGCGCGAATAATTGGGGCCGATTACGGCGGAGGCCTCCGCCGCCGCAAAACCATGCCCATGTCCATGCCCGGCCGGGCAAGGAAAATCGAGCGTTCGTGTTCTTCGTTGCTTATAATTAAGCAATTTAAGCCTACGGTATGTTAGACACTTGGAATCGCTAATGTAAGGAGGATTAGCGTACCGAGGCCGCCGTAAAGATCTTCTTGACGGACGCCGAGATTTCGGGCCCGATGCCATCGCCAGGAATGAGCGTGACGGTCCGCTCTTCCTTCGTGGACGCACGCCGATGGCATATCCGCGAAATGCCGCCAATCTGTGCGTGCAGAGAATAATCTTAAGCAAGGTGGGAACGACGACTCCCAAAGGCTGCACAAATTAAAATATACTCACCAAAGGTTTCCTCCGCAGTGCAACGAACGCCATCTTGGAGTTTGGACCTTGGAAGTTGGAAATCTGGTTCAAAATCCGCAAAGTGCCGTTGAGGCGTCGACGAGACGAAGGACAAACGATACTTGATCGGCTTATTCGGCTACTTCCGGTATGACGGCGTCCCTACAAGAAATTCTTGCAAATGAGGGATCGAGCCTTGAGGCATAGCCTGCACATCTGTCCGCAAATTTTGCCTTTTTTGTGGGCGCGAGTGTCTTAGTGGAAGCGCCCTAACACATCTTGACTAAAGGAGCTCTCAGACTTCGAGGAACGAGGATTTTCTAGAAAGTCGAATCATAGCCTCCTATGGGAGGCCATGGCGAACCACGTGGCCCAGCCATAGCCATAGGAGGCTATGGCCCAGCCATAGCCTTCCACGTAGTATATGAGGCTATGGCCCAACCACGGTCTTACATACAGGTCTGGAAACTCAGTAGTGAGGGGTGTGTACCGCTTAGCTAAGACCGGTTTCATACTCCCCTT
>JAQIYI010000256.1:0-23346 GCA_034700265.1 Polyzonium germanicum
TTGCACTTTCCGAGCACCGAACTCTCTCTCTCCACCATATAAATACATATGGGGTCCAGGGGGTGTTTCAATTTCGAACTGGTTACGTAAACATCGCAAACACCGGCCTCGAAAAGTGTGTCACAGCCGCCATCTTTGTAGGTCAGACACTGTGATAATGTACGTGCATGATCCTCATTCTGAGAATGAGCATGGATGTTTTTGATGATGATGATGATGTAGGCACTTATTCCACTGTGCCACTTTTGAAAAGTGCCGGTGTCTTCGGGTTTGTGTGCTTTGAGGGGCAGTTCCACTATTTGGTCGCGCGCGATCGCGATATCGCAAAATCGCTAAAAGCAGAATTTTCTCAGACGCTAGATTTGAAATTTCCATCGCCGCGATGCATCAAATTCAAGGGTCAAGTGCAGTAATAATGGATTCTATTTCAAGAGTCTATAGGCTCTTGTTTTAGCAGACGAACCTAGCCGCCATTAGATGCTAGATAAGACATCTGTCGGTTGTCTGCTTAAACAAGCGGATTAATTTACCTTACTTCATCAATACCTATTTGATAAAATAAGCAAAATCTATTCTCTACTATCATGTAATGGCGGCTGTCGTTGAGAAATCGTCTGTAGGCGCAATTAATGTTAAATCGCGACCCTGTTTCCGTTTCATGGCAGCTGCTCAATGTTCATTCAATGGCAACGTTTGCTTTTAATGGAAGATAGCAGACGACGCTCATTTCCGGTTTATATGGTTATGACGAGTAGAGAGTGGCTAGACAGACAGACAGATTGAAGAGGGGGTGGGCAATCTGGGCATCCAATATTATTCCTAACATACTCGAGTGCAAATTGAAGAGTTCACTGCTCTCTCACTCTCTCGCAAGCAGCCGAACGCAAAACTGCGTGAAACGTACTTTTGGTTCATCATGCCAGTCGGTGAACTAGGTGTATTGGTGTGTGGGAAAGTCGAGTCGTTGTTGCTCGCCTCCGTTCGGGTCGCCGTCCACTGCTGTGAGTCCTGTTAAGTCAGGACTCAGGAACAAGCATTACGGATTTCGTTTTACGGTCCAGCAGCATATATCCACGCACATACGGAATCCCCCTGCAAATCCCCTTTCCAATGCAAAATAAGATAGCAAAATCGCCACTCCCTCCTTCCAACCCCTCTCAGCATCCATTCCACACACCCCCTGAAAATGTTGAAACACTGGAGAAGTTCAGATAAGAGAAACGTGTTGAGAGTTTGAGTCTTTGAGAAAAGCTTTCACTCAACAATCATTGTCCGACCAATGTGCTGCTGTTTCTTGAAACAGTGTCTTTTGGAGTCTTTTGGACTTGGTCCCAAATACCTTTGGATTCTTTGTAAAAGTGAAGTTTGAGAAAGCGATGATGTTGTTGGGACATGGAGGACATCTCACGTAAGGCCTGTAAACTTGTTAAGTTTGCGCGTGTGTCGTCGTTTTAGGAACAACGAAACTTTCTGAAAATCGTATCGGATTTTGAAACAAAAATCACCAGGATTTCTTCAAATTTCCTCCAAGAAACAACGAATCTTCCATCAAGAAGGTAACAGAAAAAACATGGCGATACAAGCTCAAAAATTCGTATTTTAGCAATGGCAAAGGTCACTAATGCTAAGGTTGATATCCCTGAGGGGTAGAAGGAGAAACTTGAAAGCGACTTGAGACATGTCTAACTCCTTAGGATTACATAATAAGCATCACGTGGCAGTCGTGGCACAGCAGTGAGCATTGAGTTCAGCATTGTTGGTGAATGCTGATGCTGTTGCCATTCAATAAGTAATCAGAGAGCCAACAACGCGGCCAAGTGCTCATCACAAGTTCGTCATGGCCATTGTTTAGCCTTCAGTATTCGCCATTTTATTTGTACTCAGCGCATTTTCTGCTGTGTTTGCCAA
Organism: Polyzonium germanicum; assembly: GCA_034700265.1. Classification (NCBI taxonomy): domain Eukaryota; kingdom Metazoa; phylum Arthropoda; class Diplopoda; order Polyzoniida; family Polyzoniidae; genus Polyzonium; species Polyzonium germanicum. The sequence continues at coordinate 1,909 of JAQIYI010000256.1, forward strand.
ATGCCAACAACACTGTGTTATTCATCACACAAGACACATGATACATTAGCGTCACGTGACAAATTTCGTTTGGCCTCTGCGCGTGCGTTCGTGCGCTTTGGCTCGTTCTGCAAAATGGCAATATCCAAATTCCAAAATGGCCGCCGCCAATCTTTTACATTACCGGCACACTGCAGTTCTCATTGGACGAACAAAGCTAGCTAGGCTACATAATGTACAGTCTCTCTGTCTGGTATCGATTTTTATGCACGCTCGCAAAAACGAACGGGGTTTAAGGGGCACATGTGGGTGGGTGATGGCGGGGGTTAGTCTTTTATCTCGCGGAGCCTCGCAGAAATCTCGCGAGATTTCTGCGTCAAGGTTTTCCTCCCCCTGCGCCCACGGCCGCCCGCTCAAGCGCTCGCTGCACCAGCAGAGAGCTCTGAGCTCGGCTCAACCCAGAGGTCCATGCACTTGCCTTGAGAAGACGACGAAGGACGCAAACAATAAATATTTCCACGGTCTTCGATCAGTCGGTTGAGGGGGCGCTGCAGGGTGCGCGCTCACGACGGTGCCCCGCCATGGTTTTGACGGTTGCGACACCGGCGACGACGACCAAGACCGTCAAGACGCTATTTTTAATGATCTTTGCGTTCACGTAGGCCCACAGGTCAGTCGCCATTTTTGTTTTAGCTTTTGCACACGTGTTCGAACGTGTTCTAACCTGCAGTATCGCCACCAGCTAAGGCTCCTCCCCCAACCGTGTCAACTTTGAAGTGCAGATTGCAGAAACGCGTGAGTAACCAAATGAAATACTTAGCTAGTTGCGTGTAATCAAGGCGGCTTGCAGTGGTCATTGGTCAACTTACATTGATAATCGCCATTTTGAAAAGGCCTAAATACAGACTGTTCCGGAGTAGTTTGTGCCACGTGCTAACGTTGAAAATTTAAGTATTTCTTCTAGGCGCAAGCATGAAACAAAATTATCGCATGAAAGTATGTGCCATTCGAGTCTGCAAGTAGTCCTTCGCTCGGTCGGAAAAAGTTTTAAGGAATAAAATATCGCCATCTTGATTTACCTAGAGTAGATGACGAAAGTGAAAATGATTTTTTTTATAAAGAAAAAAATTACTGGGGTGGAAAGGAATCAAAACCAGACCAATGACGTCATTTCCGGCTGGCGTAAACGGTTCTGTGCATCTTGAATTTTTTTCTATTAGATTTTAATAAAAAAAGTTTTGATTGACTAGGCTGGGTTCTAAATGGTGAAGAACCATCGTTTTCTTACAGTTTATCTTGCAAGTTCCGTATCGTTGTTTAGTAAAGCGAAGCTAATTTTAGCTGCAGCCATTTTTGTTGTAAGGCTACACATGTTGTAAGCCTACTTAGCCCCCCCCCCCCGCAAAATACAAAAAATCTGTAAATCCAATCATGTTGCGTGGAAAAGACAAGAGTGGTGCTGGGGGTCCCGCTAACCCAGATTTCCCCCTCCGAACGAACGCCAGCGCCGCCAAGCGGAGGTCACCCGAAACACTCGCGCTCTTGCGTATTTTCTTGGGCTACTGACCCCCATTCTTTCTTTCCCCTCCATCTTTCTACTGAAATATCTCGCTTGCGTTTTTTTTAGACTTGCCTCGCAGGCAATCGAAATCGTCGCCATGGCAACACCGTGCAGTGGAGGACTGCTAATAACTGTTGTTTGTCGAAAGTTGCTCAACTTGACGTCATTGTCCTCCTGGCCTACTTAAATGCCTTCCCCTCCAACACGGATCACAATCTGGTTCTTAATTTTCAAAAGTTCGCTGTATTATTATTTTTCCCAGCCGCCGCCATCTTTAATTAACGTCCACAGTCAACGAATGTGGAAAAATTACCAAGCACAGTTATTTAATCGGGCCTATTTGATTTTTTGTGTTTGTTACTTTGTTTTCATCATGAAAAATTCACACGAAAAATGCGATTAGGTGACTTTTGAATTTAGATTTGAATTCATTCTCTGCCGGCGCCGCCATGTTTTTTCTGACTGATCGCGTCGTCATGGCGACAGTTGAGACAGCGGAACCAGGTTGCTTAACGCAATAAGCCTAGATACACATGTACATAGCCTACATACATGAATTATTCTCTTTTCAATGGATAGAACAAGAAAACAATGGCGTACAATCCGACTGTACTCGTGTAGGCCTACTGTAGATATTAGCATAGCAGTATCGTGAATGACAAACATGATAATCATGTCGATATAGATAAATAATACGATGATAATTTGATTTATAAAAGTTAACTGGAACATAAATGTTATAGGCCTAGTGCGAATATGATTTCGGATGCAACTGCCGTACGATCGCGAATCGTGCAACGTCGCATCGTGCGAACGCGTCTGACGCGAGAAAGTGCGAACAAGGCGTCATCACCCCTATGACCCTGATTGGACTTTTTTTTATAAAAAAAAAAGAAACAAAAATGGATTCTTCTTTCACTTTAGCGTGGCCGCCATTTTCTTCTTTCCCCTTTCAGCACACATTCAGAGACCTAGTGAATTTCAAGGCCATTTCTAACCCCTCCTTTGACTGTGTGTGTCCTACATCTGCAACATGAATGCAAAAAGAGATGAGTTAAAATGAGCCACGCCCTTTTCTCGACTTCCTCTCCCCATTACAAGATCAATAAAACTCCGCCTCCCCGGAGATCTCGTTTTCAAACCATTCTTTTAGAGCCCTATTCATCATTAATGTTTCTTTGAGATTTTCAAAGGGAGTGAGGAAAATAGTGACCCTGGCGGGATCTGAACCTGCATCCCACCTCCCCCGATTGCCGGTCAGCTACCGGCCAATCGGTATGAACCTGACTTATTTACTAAACGCGGCCATTGCAAATGTGGTTGCATAGACTACAATGAAAACGCGGCGCACAGCGACCTGTCGCCTTATCCATTGCAACCTATGGCACCACATTTGCAATGGCGGCGCCCATATACTTCCGGTCAAACATTATGTATATTATTATGGTATATATTAATGGCGCAGGGCTTATTCTTCCATTGGCTGAGTGTACGCCGGCAGTGTTACGCCGGCGAGATAAGACTTGTGGGCACACTGTGTGACCGTTGACAAACTCGGTGGTATTTTTCCAGCATTCTAGTCGATCGATATCGATTTGGGTCGTTGAATTGATCGTCAACGTTGATAGCGTGTCTATAATAAAGCCTGAAGGTCACAAACTCAATTACAGTGCCGCACGTACATGTGTATAAGCCGCGCATTAACTAACGCCAAGTGTGAACAGCGGAGTGAATGAGAGAAACGGCACTTGAGTTATCTTATTTTTCTCAGCGCTTTTGGTTGTCAGGGGCAACCCAAGGTCAGTGCCCCGCCACCAGCGCCCACGCACAATCTCGATATAGACGACTACATGTAGGGCTGTCGTGTGGACATAGTCGAATGTGTGAAAATGGGGGAAGTGGGTAAATAGGCCAGTACAGGGGCGCAAGAACATTTTCTTTTTTTGGGGGGGGGGGCAAATCTACAAATTTGGTATTCCTTAATATAGCGAGCGAGCGAAGCGAGAGGATCTCTTTATTTGACACTTTTTGGGACGTGTTCACATTTTTTTCACAAATTTGTGAGGGGGTAGGGCGCAAATGACTAAAGTATTCACACCCAACAAATTAAGGGGGGGGTGGAGTCAATGTCCCCACACCTGTTTTTACGGCCACGAGAAGCAATGTGATATGCACTGATCATGTGATATAAAATTAAACTTTGCTCAATTGATTTGCTTCGGTGCTTGCAGTGATTGCGCGCCTTCAACTGTTCCAAGGGGCAGCGTTCCTGTAAAACTGTCAGTAGGGCCTAGTAAAATGTAAGCTAACTGCGTTGAACTTAGTTCCCCCTCGGTGAGAAACTTCCCCCCAAGCGCCATTTTATTTTGTTGTTTTAGGCTGAAATCACTAGACCTAATTCACTTTGAAAAGCTGTCTCGACTCGATAAAATCCCAAGACAAGCTCGATGCCGCCATTTTTGTTCTCTAATATGAACTCTTGAAGGGTGATCAGTGATCACCATCAATATAAGCTCTTATATGGACGTATCTCATTACCCACTTAAGAAATTTTGACTAATCTCCCTTCATAGACGGAAGTTGCTATAAACTTGCCTTGACTGGAGACAGCTCTTGAGATTTGAATTAGTGATTGCGGCCTTAAATTCCAATTTTAAAAAGCAGCCAATATACCTGGATTAGACAAGTTGTAAAGCGTGACTATCGTGAATTTAAATTCAACTGAGTTGAACTAACTTGGGGAGAAAATATCGCGAACTTGACTGAAAATTTAAATAATGTCCTGCTACACTTCCAGTTGGAAGACCTTTGAGGAAAGGGGGGGGGGGGCAGTGTAAGAGCAGTTCATTCTCCACTAAAGGGATGTCCATTTTGCTTTCAAGTTGGAAGTCGGTTTATCACATCAACTTGGAACCAGTTTCCTTTTATAATTTGTGCAGATTTTTTTCCTGTCAGCCATTTTTTTATGGTCAACGAGCAGAAGACGAAGAAAACAGCCGTGATAGAAGGGGTGGGGGGGAGGTTCGCTTCTCGAGCCTATTTCCGCCATGTTTTTTTCTTCTTTCTTTCTATTTTTCTCGTTTTGCTTTCGTTATTTTTACTAACACACATGCTGAGTGGGGAGCGATTTCAGAATCCAAGGTGAACCGCTATTTTTGTGAGAAGCCAAACACACACCAGCCACGACAAACAAACGAAATGAGCCCCGAGAACGTCTGTGCTCGGCCGGAAGTCGACTCGTTCTCCCCCACCATCATCATCCTGATCACAACCATTATAGGCCTACACGCTTTCAAATTGTTCTCTAAAGTAGACTTATTTTGAGAAGATGTGAATACAAAAAAATAGCCGAGAGACCTTGAGAGAGAACTTAATTGAGGTGGCGAACAAAAGAATTTTTTCAAAAAAGGAATAAAAAACATCTTGAGGCAACATCTAAAACCAGATTTCTTATCTCAAAGAGTTTTGAAGAAGAAGGAAAGAAAAAAAATCAAAACTACATTTTTGAACGTTGCTAATAAAAGAAAAAGTACCGATCTTTTCAAGTGTGAATGCAGGCAATAAAAAATGAGTAAAAACCGCTCCAGGCCTTCCAAAACCGTAATTTTGTTTCTTTGGCGCGCGATCCACTTGTCGCCATTTTACTCAGCGCACCCTGTACGAAAGTCAACCTGAAACGGCGCCCCATCTACCATATGTGCAATGAACCTTTCAAAAAGTTGTCGATAAGTCTTCTTAGGCCTGGATGACGTTGAAATGTGTACACAGTACACGCACCTAACGTACTTTTCCGTGGCCTTATACGCGAACTTATACAAGGCCGCCCCCCACCTGCTATGCGAAAAATATTTAAGACCTAACTTTTCGAAACAAATTGTCATGATTAAAGTCAATGTTTACATTGTGCGTTTGTTCGCAGGCAGCGTCATATTGGACAGCAGCAGTGGCGGTCTGAGCATGTCATCGCCGCACTCGCCGCTGACCAGCCTCCAGCCGGACGCCATGTCGTCGTCGACCGGCTTCAATTCACGCAGTAACGGTGACTCCAACTCGCCGCCCAACGGACTGCCGTACGGCACCGGCAGCGGCTACGTCTCGCCTGGTCCGGCGAGCGGCGGCGGAGCTGGTCAGCGCGGCACGAGCACTTCAGCGCCTCAGTATCCGCCGAATCATCCGCTCAGCGGATCCAAACATCTGTGCTCCATCTGCGGCGACCGAGCGTCTGGAAAACACTACGGCGTCTACAGGTTAAATTTCAATTAAAACCTTAAAATTCCCCCAGATGGCGCTTTAATTTGGTATTCTTTTTAGGCCGGAATATCTAGTGCAAATCTCAGACCTGTCTCAAGTCGAGTCAGCTTTAGTAAAATTCCGGTTATGAAATATGAAGGGAGCTTAGTCAACATTACATGTAGTTATCACCTGCAGTTCTGCACGCACACCTATCGATCGTATTACGCACTCACGAATTTTGACTATTCTCCCTTCATAACCGTAAGTTGCTAAAGCTGTCTTGACTCGAGACAGATCTACGATTTGCACTAGTGATTCCGGCCGTATATTCCCAGCCCCTAGAAATAAAACTAAAGTATGTACAATTGTACATCTGTAAACTAAGCACTAGACCTCGTCTGCTTCGCCAAATGCGCCATTTTGAATTTTGCCACACTGGCGATGCGGACGCCCTCTAGCGCTCTTGAACGCAAAATTGCAATTCACACAATTGTTCATGGCCGATCAGGACCTTGAAATTTTGGTTCAAAAATGTCTCGTTTCCGTTTTGTTGTTGTTGTGCTTGTTGGGACGCTTATCGACCTCAACTCTTGGTATAACTCTAATAATTATAGGCCCAGGCTTAGTTTGAGAACATTTTGCCCTTGAAATTAGCTAAATAATTGCGAGTTCATATCCTACTCGTACATCATCTCTAGTTTGTGCCGTTTGACGGGATTTCCAAAAGTTGTTCACCTTCGACGAAATGAAAAACTGACATTTTTAGGCAAAAACGACATTTCATTTCAGCTTGATTTATTGGATGTAGGCTAGGCCTATCTGTCAGACGCGAATCATACATCCATCATTGAATAATAAACTGTTTAGTGGTCTGAGTCATCTTCTGACGTCACACACACATTATTAATGGTAAGATGTCCTGGATAGGCCTATCCCATTTTAACAACACCGAGCGACTTGAGCGCCAAAAACGTCTGTCAGGAAAACGACTTTCGTCAGTAAAAGCTTAAACGTGAATTTGTTGAGCTAAAACGCGCCAAAACGTAGGCTATGTTAGCTTGGCTGGTTCAAGGCGCATTCACAGTAAAAGCTAAAATACACGGTAGCAAAGATATGCACTAGCTAAGATTAAAAAAAAACGAAAAATGTTTATTTTACGCCACAGGTTTTCGCGTTTCAGGATCCAGTTTTAGCTTTTAGTGTGAACGCGCCTTTACCCTGTTCCAATGATGGCCTATTTTTACCTGATCAATAAAACACTGGCCATGCGTGCTCGCGCATTCACATAAGAAATAAGCTCCAGGTTGAATTCAATTAGACCCGGGCTCTCGTACTCTTGCGAAATATAAAGGGGATTTTCTGTTCTGAACTGAGGTCAGAGGGGAGAGCTGGAGGATTAGGCCTATTTGTTGCCAAGTAAGACTGGAGCCCGCCTTGAATTTTCAGATTTATTCTATTTAGAGACCCAATGTGCTTGATTAAACCTAACTAGGTGCTTTCAATATAAGCTTACCTCAGGAACCAGGAATATCTTTGGCTCGCCCAAGGTTTTGTTTGCCTCACTAGAAAAATCCTGGGCCTATTGCAGGTATTTGAATCCCTGAAGTCCTATATCACTATCGACTTATAGCTACATTTGCCAGGCTCACTCGGATATTGTTAGTATCAAGACACTACTAGCCTAGTTTATCGATCGAGACTAGGAAAAAACTGCGATTTTCCCTCCTGTAGATCTAGGGCTAAACAGTGAAATTAACTGCCAGCCTTGATGATTCTCTGCGTCAAGTACGTGAATGCCATTCCTGCTGCCCGAGCGGCACGTAGGGAACGCGCATACAACTCGACATGAAAAAGGTCGCAAAAATGGCGCAAAAATTATCTAGGCCCTCCAAGCCCATAGGCCTATTGGCGCTCATCGAAAGAAAGTGGGTCAAGGAAAACGAGCGAAACTGCCGTCAATTGGGCCTTAGTGCATTGCATGTAAGAATGATGCGCGTGTTTGTGCAGAAAGCAAGCGCGCTGATTGGTGGAAAGCTTGCGCGCTGCGGCAATAAAGGGTTAACTCATATTTAAAGACGAACTTCATAGACCGGGCGATCATGATGAGATTATGAGTGTAGGTAGGCCTAGACGACATTTCTCGACGACAGCCGCCATTTCATGATAGAAGAGTAGCCTAGATTTTGCTTATCGTATCGAATTTCTTGATGACAAAGGTTTGGCGTTCTATTAAACCGGAAATTAATCCGCCATCTTGTTAAGCAGAGAACAAATAGATGCACAGATAATCTTTACTCGCCTAACATCCAATGGCGGCTAGATTCGTTTGCTAAAACAATCGTCTAGACTCATAAAGAAGCGTTCACAGTAAAAGCTAAGATATACCAATGTATGGCCTATTTCAATACGAGCAGAAGATATACACAAGCATTCAAGCAAAGATAAAAGTTTGTATTTGACGCCGCATGTTTTGGCTCAAGGTTCTAGTTACCGTAATGCCGCTGCGGCGAATATCTTAAATCTGTAAATGTCTGCCGCGCCGCAGCGAAAATTCGCCGGAGGTAGTTGGGAAAGGGAATTTTCGCGCGGAAAAACCACGCGGTAGCTGGAAAACCAGCTTTACAGAATCGTACGATTGAGTGGCAGTTCGGGGTCATCGAGGATCGAACTTCCGACAGCAGAAACCTTTAGTTTGGATCGTTTGGTCCAGTTTGAGCCCAGATCATGATGGCGCCCACGCCAAGTTGATTCTTCAAAACACAGACTAGGCCTACATTTGAAAATAAAGTTCAACGCTTGTCGTCAAGTAAACTTGCCGTTCAAGGACATACAATATTGTGCAGTTTGTTATACATTACAGTGCAAATTGACAATTGACCCCTTTTCGCCTCCTCATGATCCCATCAGCAGAACTTGAGAGCACCACCACGAAACATTGACTCGATTGATCGATCGACATTCAAACTCGTGGATCATCGGATCAATATCGAAATCGAAACCGTATTGTTTCGTTTTATTCACTGTATGTCGGACAAGTTTACGGCCGACTAGCAGCAGCTTAACTAGCTATGGCGACTACCACGTGGTCTGGGCCCCGGGTCAATACGAAAGAGTCGGTGAACCCTTGCCGGGTCAGATAGGGTATCCGCTGTGGCTGCGTATCGCATATTGGACCGCACTTATGAACACACATTTGACTCCGAGACATACAGACATAAACCTTCTGACCAAACACTTTGGAAAAATTCTGAATGCAATAAAAGTCTCGGAAGATACTTTATTGTCTAGATTAAAGTTTGATGAATAGGCCTAGGCTGCTTTAGTTCAGTGGCTCAGAGCCAATCGAGAGATTCGGTTTGCCCGCGCAAAATAGTGGACAAAAGCAGACGACACACGCATTAAAAATAGCCCAACTTGAAAGTTGATTTCAACTCGTTGTGTCAAATTAGTGTGTCACGAAGTTGATTTCATGTAGGCTTACCGCTATTCGTTTAGGTTGTTTAAAGAGAGAAGGCTTGAAATAATAAAACGTGATTAGCGCGGAGCCTGTGGACGCCATTTATTCTAAAGATTGAAAGGATGTTTCAAATTTTAAACTTTGATTGATAGCTTGCATTACGTGCACATGTGTGCAACTTTTAAATGCTTTTAGTTTTTTTTAACTAAGTGTATGAATTTAAGATCTAGATGTATAAATGGCGTTGAGCCAAGGGGTCAGGAGGTGCGTGGGCCCATTAACAGCAACAACAGAATAGATCCGCGCCTAAATGGAAAGCCTAGACTTGAGCCTAAAGTGATAAAAAAATTCACTTTTTTTTATAAAATCTTGTTTTCGGAGTTTTAATGTCTGACAAAATAGTAATTAAAAATTGAGTTTTAAATTACTTCATATTCCGTAATGTGAAAAATAAGTTATCAAAAAGTCAATTTTTAGGTATAGGCCTAGCCTACTTTAAAATTTCAAAAGAAATAAAAATTGAATTTTAAAATCACATAAATGAAATGACTCAAAAACAACGAGTCCGAAGTGAAAACAACCGACTAAAATCTCATTTTGCCTGATTATTCAAACAGTTGCGAGGGCTGCAAGGGCTTCTTCAAGCGGACAGTTCGCAAAGACCTTTCGTACGCCTGTCGCGAGGACCGCAACTGCATCATCGACAAGCGACAAAGGAACCGGTGCCAGTACTGCCGCTACCAGAAATGTCTGTCGATGGGAATGAAGAGAGAAGGTCAGTAGTAAATACAAAACAAGTTCTAAAAACAAATCATCAGCTCCAGCAGGTGGTTGTTTGTGCAGAGTCCGCAGACGCTGAATAAAAAAATAAAATCTATACAATGCAGACAGTCTCTTGTACCAGATATGCCTGCCAGCGCTGTCTGCGTGCTCACGATCGATCGATCCACATCCATAAGATCCGTTTTTAATTTTCTAAAAATAAACGACGATTTATTTTCATTGCAGCCGTTCAAGAGGAGCGGCAGCGCACCAAGGAGCGGTGCGGCGACAGCGAAGTGGAGAGCACGAGTTCGAACCACAACGACATGTCGCTGGATCGGATCCTGGAGGCAGAGGAACGATCGGACCCCAAGGACTTTGGCGAAGAGACCGAGGTGCGAAAGCTAACAATACTTGGGGGAGTCCCGCTAAAAAAATCCACAAAACATTTAGAAAACATAATCTTGAAAAAGAGAAAATCTTACGGAACTTCTCCTTTAAAACTGTTTGCTGCTGATGATGATGAATCTGATGATTAATGTGGTTGGCTTTCTTCTGCCTTTCTTCTTTCAAGGACTCTGTGAAGAACATCTGCCGAGTGGCGGACCAGCAGCTGCACCTCATGATCGAGTGGGCCAAAAACATTCCGCACTTCACGGACCTACCCATCTCCGACCAGGTCGTCCTCCTGCGAGCAGGTGGGCGCGCCGCGATCACTCTCATCTCGAAACAATTACACAACAACCCCCTTTCCTGTTCCTTCAATTTCCTTGTTCTTGCACATCCGAATGAATAAAGGTTGGAACGAGTTGCTCATCGCCTCGTTTGCCTACCGATCCGTGGACGCTCGTGACCGCATCATCCTCAGCCTGGGCGTCGAGGTTCCACGCAGCGCGGCTCAGACAGCCGGCGTGGCCACCATTTTCGATCGAATTCTCACCGAACTCGTCGCCAAAATGAAGGACATGGAGATGGACAGGACAGAGATCGGATGCCTCAGGGCCATCATCCTGTTCAACCCAGGTGAAAAGCCCTTTTTGAATTGGTTGCAAATTGCTATCGAACAGCCTAAAAAACCTTGAATATCGAATCTCGTTCAGATGCCAAGGGACTGCAGAACAGTCAACAGGTTGAAGCTCTTCGAGAGAAAGTGTTCGCCGCCCTCGAGGAACACTGCCGCACCAACTACCCGATGGACCCGGGCCGCTTTCCTAAACTCCTGCTGCGACTGCCCGCTCTGCGCAGCATCGGCCTCAAGTGCCTGGAGCACCTGTTCTTCTTCAAGCTCATCGGAGACACGCCCATCGACAATTTCCTTCTGGAAATGCTCGAAGACCGACGGGAGTCGATTTTCACGCAGCCCTCGTCGGGCCAGCTGTGAGCGAAGAGAAGCTTGAGCGAGAGAAGCAAAGAAAGCGAAAGAAATCGAAGAGAAACTTCTTTCACCGCAAAAGCAAAGCAAAACAAACCTCCTCCTGCACAGCACACGTCATTCCTTCTGTTCCTCACCGCCACCATGGTCCACAACTCCCTTCATACACTGTGTTCACACTTGAACTTGAAAAAAAACGGTTTTGAGAAAACCGAATCACTTTTCCGAGTGAATTGCATGAAAACCGTCTTGAGCTTAGGTGCGTTACGCACATGGTATTGCGCTAAGGAAAGCTAAAAACAACTATGTTGAAAACTGAACTACATGTAATGTAATGCAGTTTTCAAAACAGTTTGAAGTGTGAACACAGTAAGATACAACCACAACTGACTCCGATTGCGACGATTAATGACGTCACTATCAACATTAATCAACAACCTTAACCAGAAAGTCCAGTGTGGACGAAACCTCTGGCGATCGATGGCAACCGGACGCGATGATGTACCAGGAGAACTATGGAGACACGAAACTTTTTGAGCGAAGATAATTAAGCATGGACGAATGGATGATAGACTTGGCCCAAGTCTTGCCAGCTGGTACTGTACCCCTCAACAACCACCTTTGCAGGCCTACTTTACTAGCGCCCTCTCATCTCAGAATTGGCTCTAGGCCTATATATTAACCTCGGACAAAGTGCAGGATCTATTCAGGAATCAGGACCAATAATGTACCAGAAACGATAATAATTAGCCTAATACGAATAACACCTTCAGTCCTTCACGTCAAATCCTTGTTTGTTTGTGCGTGAGGCTTTAGTCGCAAGACTTAACACGCAAACGCCTAAAAGCTGCACTTTTCTACACTAGGTGCAGTAGGCCTACATGTAATACAGGGCAGGGCACACATGATAACCACCAAATGTATTTCAAAATCACACGACTCAAAGTTATCCCCAATCCTCTATCTCCCCCCCCCCCACATCCATTCACGAAGTGTTCAGACATGGGACGCAGGCCATTACTGTGGAAGCCCAAAAGGATATTTCAATTTTTCTCCTGTTTTGAGCTTCCAGAGATTATAAATCATTACATTATTTTTGATTATTACAATAGGTCAACTGCTTTTAAGTCACGCTCAAGAGTAGCATTCATTTGTGTAGGACTTTCGAGAGTGTGGCTTAATGAACATCGTTGATAGGCCTATTATTATTATTCAAATTTGTTGCCCTCTTTCCCGTTATTAATGCATGCCCCGCTAGAACACATCCTTGGTTCTCCCCATTTTCTATGCGGCCAGATACAGTAGTAATGCAAGTTGGGTCAATTAGTGGACTACGGTATGCGGTTAAGATCGCGTTGCGCAGGACAGCAAAGCAGAAAATAATTAACGACATAATCGAAACATGACTTGAGCCTTGATTCTTACCAGCTTATTAATTAGGGCTAGGCCTACTTGTACCTGTGGGACTGGAGTCATGCACGCGTGCACTTGACTCATCTGGCGACGCGGTGTAGTCGCGATTTTCACTGTGACACAATCGCGAACTGACTTTCACTCACTTGACTCACTGAAATTCTGCGAAATAGAAGAGAGAAAAAACACTTTAAAAACAAAAAAGAATTTTTCAGAAAATGAACGAAAATGGCGTACCGGAAATGAAACCGGAAGTAGCCGATTACGCAATAAAGAAACGACCAGATTAATCGGAGCGCTCCAAATTTCTTATTTCTTTTTCTAATTGCGTAGGCCTAATCATTATTTGTAAATTAATCTAAGATGCTTTTAATTTTAACCGTCCAAATTGTTTAAACTTGAAAAAATAGCCTGGCCTAACGATTATTTTTAGACCAGATAAGGATTTTAAAATTCTGGAACTTTATTGTTTCACCCGTTTCATCCATTTTTCTTTCGAATTAGGCCTAAGGAAAAGTATGGAATATCTTACCCGCCACCTAACTACGATCTTGCAATGCCTCAGAAAGGCCCTAAACTCACACTTTGTAATTTTTCAACTTAAAAAAACACATTTTTCCGGAAATTTCCAAATGACGATGCAAAAAGAACGGCACCGGAAAGGAGCGGCGTTCACCTCACGTCCTCACCAAACACCTACAATACATACGGAAGCTCACAGGAGGTCTTGCGATTTTTTGCTCACACTTTAAAAAACTCCAAAATAGTCCTAAAAATAATTTCCCCAACTGAAATTCATTCAGGAATAGGGATCTTTGAAAAATAGAGAAAATTTTCTCTTTCCAAGTGTTATTTTCCATGTTTTCAAAATAAAATCACAATAGCCCCTTCTGAGCTTCCTTACATCTGACGACATTTCGAGAATCCCTTGCATTTTATACGAAAAAAGGGGATTGCTCTAAACTAAAGAAATAAAACAATGATGTGAAATTAACTAATTTGCAGTTAGTTAATTGGAATTAGTTAAAACCATGCATCAAATGGACCACGTTGCGTTTGATATATGGGCTATATATATAATTATATATATACTGTATGTTCAAGACAAGTTTTGATTTTATGATCTAGCCTACACCTACCACCATCAACTACACTTATATAATAAACTTCTATGGTTTCACTGCCAAACTATACAAGAGTTAGCTGAGTTACACAATCTCGATCATCGTTAATTAATTCTTAAGTTTTTTAGTTAAAAATTATGCAATCATATACAAAACAAAACGTGTGTTCACATTAAATGTGTTCTGTAGACTCTAGTTTAATTAACTCTTATGTCTTAGACAATTAACAAACAGATCTAGTTCTTGATGTCCCTTTCCAATACACAACAAACAAGCAAAAATATATAAAAAATTAAAATGTCCAATTATAAATTGTTGTTAAAAAAATCTCGGCATTAAAACAAAATCGAATCTTGTTGTGTAACTAACTGCCAGTTAAAAGTTCAATGTTTCTGGATACCATGTGTTTGTTTACACTTGGGTCTTAAGTCTTAATGAATGTACAGTCTGCACTCTACAGAATATAATCATTGATACTTTCAACAAACAAGCGCATCGTGTGTTCACATTTGATATAATTCTTTTAAATTAGGAACTTTTGAATTCAATTGAAGACATTTTGTTTGTTTTTATTACCGGTATTGAGCGCAATGGCAAATATTGTTCAACAACAAAGAACTCTTAAGTCGGCTTGAGTCCGGATTAAAAAACTCCAGTTGTTGCTTACCTGAATGATGGGCAGGCCTACATGTATGTTCTCTCTTGGAGAACTCGATTGTGTCTATTGATGTCTTGATGAACCAATGACGTGACCTCTGGCCTTGCAGTAGGCTGGGTTGAATCTTCGTACTTTTTATCTGAAAGTTAGAGTGAGGGGAAAGGATCGAGGCGCATATTTTGTACAGTTTGTATGTGGTTGACGAATAATCTTTTTGTTAGAAAAAAACTTTTTTTTTTAAATAAATTAAGTAATGTGTATTTTATGGATTGTTTATTATCTGACGACAAGACTTTGAGAGATATGATCATTGATCGCGAATGACTTTAATCAGGTCTGAATTTTGATTAATTAATGTGTACAGAGAAAGTGAGAGAAAAAGCAGTCTTTAAAAACCAACAAAATCGGGAATTTTATTATGTTTGAGAGAGGAAAAATGATTTTTCTTTTTTTAAAAATCTAATCTGCGTTGAATTGTTACTTAATATGTAGGGGGAAACTTTTTTCGGTGATTTTTTTGTACAGTTGTTTATACATTTTTTGGGTAATTTTTTTTAAAAAAGAAAATATATATCTATATATATTGCGTGTGCGTGTTTTCTCCTCGTGTGTATTGTACAGGATGTGTTTTTCTTTCACTCCGGTGTGCGATCTTTTTTAGTTTTTGACTTTTTCAGTTTGTTTTCTTCACAATGACTATATTCTCATGAATTGTAACAAAAGAGAAAACTTTAGAAAAATAAAAACAGCATGTCGTGTATATAATTTTCATTGTTGTTTTTCTTTTTTTTTTTGTTTCTTTTAGTTTGTCTTTTTGTTCAGGAAAATTTTTTTTTTATTTATTTCTATGTACAACAGCGAATGAGAGTATGGATACAACAACAAAAATACCTTAGGCGGTTTACGAGGTTCTGGCCTACTTGGATAGTGTTTGCTTTGCTGCTGTCTTTGCTGTCGTTGGTGTTCTAGATGTTGAAGAGGCTCAACTGCATTCAGGTAGAAGACGAATCCATCAAAGCCTGATTCTACCGGAGCATATTGCCTCGTAGGCGTCCTCGTCCAACGTCAAGTATCTTCCATTGTTCAAATAATAGAGTGCGCCATCGAGGCACAGAGACGGATCGAACCCTTCCTTTTGCAAATCAAGTTTCTTCATCTTGAAAGTGCCTAGAAATCAGGATGAAAAGAAGGTTAAGATTCAAGAGTGCAGAAAGTCTGATGATTGGGCTAATCATCAGACGGCAACGTCTGACGTAATGGCGTGCGCACAAGGCGGGGCAGGCGAAAATCTTAAATGCCCGGCCCCATCTAACAAAATCCCGCGGACACACCACACGTTTAACTAAGTCTTTCGCTGTGCTTCGCAACACAAACTTGAGCCAAGACACACACGTGAAATAAAAACGAGAACTAACCAGTCATAGGCACGGACTCGACAACGCGCAAGAAGAGTGGCCTTGCGTAACTAGGAAGACAGTCGACTGAGGCCTTGGCCAACCGCTCAAGGTCCAAAGGAGCTCCCTGATGCTCGGGTTCGTCGACGATGGCCGCCATGCCGGCTCTTCCTTCGGCGCCAGGAACCTCCACGCCGTAGACGACGCAGTCTCTGAGTCCGGCAAGCCCGCTGACGACGCCTTCCACTTCGGTCGTCGAGACGTTCTCGCCTTTCCAGCGAAACGTGTCGCCGCACCGATCCACGAAGTACAGATAGCCCAGGTGGTCCATGACCATCAGGTCGCCAGATAGAAAGTACGTGTCGCCCTTGGTGAACACGTCTTCGGCGATCTTCTTGTTCGTCGACGTCTTGTCCACGTAGCCGTCGAACGCACGCAACGGATCTTTATTGCTGATCTTGCCAATCAACTGGCCGGTTTCGCCTGGAAATAATAAAAAAACTCGATTAAACACTTGAATAATTAGTAGGCCTAATGAAGTACATATTACACGTGTCCTCGTATGACCTGGTTGGGCTCTCGTGCAACGTCCTCTGGAATTTCTAATCGGATCTCCGTTCAAATCGACTTTTATGAGCATCACGGGATAGGCGATCGTAAGGATTCTCGAAACGAAACCGACAGCTCCTACTCGATTGTCCAAGTTACCTGTAAAATAAATGCAAATTCAAGATCTTAATTCAGATTATGCTTAATGGATTTTGAAGTTACAATCTCAATTAAATTTAATTGATTTGAATTAATAAATGGAAGTATATTTTATCAATTGAATTCAATTGATTCAAAATTTGAATAAACACTGGAGAAATGGGATTCAAAATGTCGATTGATTTGGACAAACAAAGTGGATGAAGATGTGAGCGTTGGTGATAAATTAAAAAGTCACCCAAGTTGGCGTTTCCCTCGGTGGCTGCGTAGATCTCACCCATGCGTTTGATTCCGAATCGTTGAACGAAGTCGGTCCAAATCTGAGGCCTCAGGCCGTTGCCGTACATGAGACGAACCGAGTGCATGCGGTCCTCGGGTCTTTCCGGTTGCGCCAGCAGGTAACGGCAAATCTCGCCAATGTACTGAGTCACCTGACATATTTTACAAGGGGTGATTTAATTTCACGAAATGTTTACGCCAGTAGCCAATACCGTAAATCATACAAATCGATTGGCATGGCAAATATGGTGAATACACGAATATGAAATAAATAAATAAACGAATGATCGATTGCCAAGAATGCTTACGGTGCAATTGTGCTTGATGCAATCGTCCCAGAATCGAGAGGCAGAGAATTTGCGTCTAATGACGGCCGTCGTGCCGTAGACGATCGCCTGACCGAGTCCCAGTCCGACGCCGGCCGAATGGTAGAGCGGCAGAGGGTCGTACAGAATGTCTTTGGGCAGAATTTCGTACACGCTGCGCACGCTCGACGCTATGTAGATGTACCTGCATTGTTCAATGTTGTGGTTAATTGAAATTGATTTAATTAACTACTGACGTCCGAGAGAGAGTGCTCGGACAATGAATTAATTTCTTTGGGATTAATTGGTAATTAAAGTTGATTAACGAACCTAAGATGCGTTATGATTGCTGGTTTCGGAAGACCAGTCGTGCCCGACGTGTATATTAGAAGCAGTCGATCTGTGTTTAAATGTAAAAAGAATTTTAAATGCACAGATAAAATAAAATACATAAAATAAATTGATATATACAAGTATACGGTATTAAAATATATCTTAAATAATATACAGTGGCCAAGTAGGCCTATAGTATGTCAAGACAGACTGTTTAGTTAATTAGGCAATGTAACAATTAAGAAAAAAATAATTAAGCAACTGCGGTAGCCTAATCTATAAATAACATGAAATATAAAATAAATACAAACCGTACACATTTACCTTTGATGCTTATTTCCTTTGCCGGTGTGGGGTCGAAGTCCGAAGTGGACTGCATGGCGGAGCCCAAAGACAACGATTGAAACGACGTCGATTCGGAGCCGGCGTCTTTGCCGTCCAACTCGCTCGAATGGTAGAACGCCACTCCGGGCAAGGACTGTGCGACCTCTGCGACGGCTACGCGGGTGCACAACAACAGCAGAATGTGAACATAACTTTTAAATAATTACGGCACTTGAAATGAAAAATGGTACACTGTACGTATAAGCTTAATTGTCCTGTCGACCTGTGTGCAGATTTGCGCCGAAAACAATGGCTTTGGCATCGGCAGCCGTGACAGCGTGGACGAGAAGCTGTCGACGGATCTGGTTATTGACCAGGGCGACGACGACGCCCAACTTGGCCAATCCTACCCAGATGCAAACGAACTCGGGACACGAGTCCATAAAGAGAGCGACGACGTCGCCGTGCTTGTAACCGGCAGCTTGAAAGACGTTCGCCACTCGGTTCGAGTATTCGTTCACCTGCAAATAATAGTTTGAAAACAAAATTTGTTGTGCATACCGGTACTAATTAATAGTCTAATACCGGTACCAATTAAATATATATCTTGTGCTTAGCCTTGCTTACTTGTTTGAAGGTCCAGGAACTGTCCTCGTTGATCAGGCACGCCTTGTCGCCGTACTTCAGGACCATGTTCTTAAAATGGCCGGTCACCGCCATATTATTTCTTATGGTGTATCGCATGTTCCTCTGCATGCGGATTAGAGCACGGACACCGCTGCAAAAAAAATAAATAAACAAATAAAATTACAAATCATTTATCAGATCAAATTGCATCAGTCACATGTTTTATTGTTGCGCAGTAAGTTTCCAAACGGGTCAAATGTCGATTTAATTTTTATTTAGGGCTAATAAGTCTTACTGGTACTTCGATAAACGCGATAATTGATTTTTAACGAATTTTACTGCATTTTTATAGCGTTTTATATTTTTAAAATTGTAACTTACAGGTTTGTAAGTTTCAATTTTGTTTTAAAATTCAATTATGGTACCGGTACATTAAATGTAACAACAGGAAAATTAACTTATTTAAAGTTAAATATCATTTTGTTACTGTACATAAAATGTAACGTTTAAACCATAATTGAATTTTCTGTTTACGGTAGCCTATGACTGCCTATTGAAAGGGAACAATGCGTAAGCACTCGAGCTGCTGTTGATCATCAGCTCATTTTACGAATTATAAACACGCAATACGTCATTAGACATCACGTGAATGATAATTTCCAGGGATTTCATCAGAGATGGCTATGCCGAATCTTCAACTGGACTTGGTTCATGAGCATGCAATTAGCACGTTCGCGGTTAGAAAAATAAGTCCAAAGTCGAGATCAAATTAATTAACTAAACCGCGGAATTTCTCACTTGATATCTCTAGGCAGCGTCGTGTAGAAGATGAGGAGACGGTATCTGAGTTCAGTGGAGAGGAGCAGAGCGGCGATGACTACGATGAACGGCACCAGGCACCACTTGATGTCCAGGCCGAGCAGGTTGAGAGCCAGCGATCCGACGAGAAGCACGGTGCCGACGGTGAGCCAAGCCGAGGCGCTCAGTTTGGCCACTTTGCTGCGGTCCTTTTCGATAGCTTCCATGGTCGTCGCTGCCACCGGTCTCAATAGTCTGCATCGACGAAGTGACGATCTAGACGGCGACGCATTGCTGAACGGCATTTGATCGATCGACACCCGACACCAAGAGGTTCCGCCTCCTAGAGCTGGATATACGATAAGAGCGCAGATATAGTTTCAGGGGTCGAAAGGCAAAAGTCCAACCATCTGCGGGCAGTGTGCACAGTCACCAACTGCAACAAAATAGGATTAAGAAATAATTAAGTGCACTTCTCAGTGATGATGATCATATCATGCACACGCAATGATACCGCGTATAGACAGCACATCATAGGCTTACTTATGAAATTAAGACTGCTGCATTTCAATAGATTGACCTTCAAATGGAGGCCTATTTATTTAACAAAAACCTTTCAATTCATCCGACGACGATCAAGACTTAAGACTGCGTATCGTAATTAGGAGGCCAAAGCCTCAGTCAAGACTATCCTTCTCAGCATGCCTAATAAGAAACAAAAAAAAACATTAAGATTAAAACTAATTAAATATTTCAGTTTAAATTTAGTTAATTATAAATAGCGGTCTTAAATAAGATGCTTTCAACTTTTGGATCTAAACCAATTAGTTTAAAATTAATTAAATCAATTAGTTTAACATTAATCAAATCGACTAGTTTAAAATTTATTAAATCAATTAACTCGTTCGCCTTCAAATTCAATTCCGGTAGGCTACTATCATATCAACTTTTGTATTTAAATCAATTAGATTAATATAAATCAATTCAATTAGTTTAAAATTGATTAAAGCAATTAGATCACTTGCTTTAAATTTAATAGGCTAGTATTATTGTATTGAGCGAACAACAGCACGTTGTTATTCCAGTTTGCTAGTTGTCCTTCCACATTTCTAGCTATGTACAATAAGGCAGTAAATTACAGTGCGTGACATTTCTTCGCGACCACCCTGTATGATTAAATATTTCAAAGTTGAACCTACTTTCTAACCTCAATTTAGGATATTGGCACACATATATAGCAGCTAGCTGAGCAAGACACACACACGCTCACACATAATTACGCAATATAATTGCCAAATAGGCCGAACATGCACTTTTCAGCTTTATTTATTTAATGGCGCGTTAATAACTCGAAATATCGTACGTAATTGTAATATCGCGCTGTTAATGAATTAACAACAAAAAAACTTCCACCAGTAGAACGTAGAACGGAGTTCGACCTACCGACGTGGCGCCTTTGTATATCGTGCTTATACAAATCAAAATATATATTAATTATAAATAAATTATGTGGATTAATTCAGTGATGATAAGTTGCGTTATCTAGAAAACCACACCTTCAATGGAGACGATGCTAGACGATGGACGATGGCCGGAGGACGTCTCGTGACTTGACTTTGACTCGTGTCGCCCTGTGTGTTTTGTCGTATTTAGACACCCCTTACGAAAAGAAAAATACATCGAATTAAAATGGCGTTCTTGAAGAAAGCTATAAAATGTTGATTTAAAAAACGGAAACAAACAATTACGCCTGAAGGGCGAATTGTTAGGCGTAAGTGTACTTACTTCCTTCATCCACAGTGGGACGTAGAAAGTGGGTGCGGGGTGTTTATCTCCGGCTGGATTGAAAGCAAAGTCCTTTAACTTCTGAAAAGAAAAAAACAACCAAAAATGAAACAAAAAAATTTAAATACTCTACCAAGGTAAATAAATAAAACTAAACATTAGAAGAAAATTTAATTAATTAAACAACTGGAAATAAATTCAAAGTAAAAAGGCTAAAAATTATAAAGAAAGCGAAAAAAATTAAAATTAATAAAAACCATAAAAAAACTCCTTAGAACATCAAATGTATAAAATACCAAATTAAAATTCTAAATTAATTCCTTAAA
>JAQIYI010000257.1:0-23296 GCA_034700265.1 Polyzonium germanicum
AAACTATAAACGCTACGTTCAAGGCTATTAAATTTAACTCCAGTTAACTGTATAACTGTTTCTTGGCAAAACGCTAGCTGAATCAAGGCAGGAAATTATTTTAAATTAATTATCCACGTGAGCCACCTTACTAATCTATTTGATTGCAGTTAACTTTCCCAGTTGAAATGAAACGTTATTTAAACCTTGTGAGGCGGAATTATGTATGCATTTGACATTTAAATCAAGGTAATGCATCGATTTAAAGGGACGAGTGCAATAATAGTATTTCTTGTGTATTATATACACCATGTAAACCGAAAACAAGCGTCGTCTGCTATTCAATCAACATTGGGCACCGCCATGAAAGGGAAACACGGTCGCGATTTAACATTGAGCGCCGCAGCGCTAAGTGAGTTCTACTCGTCCCCCTTTAATTCGATGCAACGAATTAAAGGGGCGGGTCAAATGATACATTAAAATAGTATTATCGCAGTTGCCCCTTTACATCGATGCAAATGTCAAATCTAGCGCCTTCACTCGTCGCCGCCATCTTGCATCTCTGAATCGCAACAAATAGCGCACACAATGTGTAACAATAACGACCATAAAAAATAAGAAAAAAACTTTTTTGCGAAGAAATAAGGTGATTATAATTCTGAGTTAAGATGCTTGTAATTACCAAAGTGAAGTTAAAGTGGGTGGGTGGAGTGCGAGTGGCTGAGTGAAGGCGATTGAGGGGGAGGGGTGGGTGGGGCGAAAGAAGAAACAACTAGAGCCAGCCTTGACAGTGCAATCCCATTTCTTTTTTCTTCTTCTTTAGTTTTCTTAATTAACTTGAAACAGGAATTCTCCTGAATACTTTTTGTTTCCAGAGTGAGAGTGGAAAGCAAGTAGAAGAAGAAAAAAACTCCAACCAACAGATAAGAGAAACTAATTTCATTTAGGCCTATCCGTAAGCTAAATTACAGACAGGGATGGGGTGGCATGAAACCAGCGTCGCGTTCACACACACACACTCACTTGCAACGGACCCCTCCCCCTCAAAAACCCATTACGAATTCAAATGTGTTTCAAAGGAGGCCCATTATTTAGTGCGTCATGGCCATGTCATCGTCGCATGGTCACTATTGAATCGCACATCATCTTACCTTGCTGAAGAGAATGGCAAAAGCAAGAACGCGAACGATTCCGTCACAAAAAGCAGACGACAGACAAAACAGGAGTGACACACCCCTTCAATTCAAAGTCAAGCGGCTTGCTTACCTAAAGACAACAAAAAACGAAACAAATTATTAGCACACCAATAAAACGACTAATAAAGATACGCTTGGCAATAACTTTTAAGTTTTAACATCGAAAAAAAAATAAAACATACAGCAAATATGCCTAATCATTAATCTATCGTTAAACGGATGCAGCAGACGACACGAAAGCTCGCTCTCAAAACAACGATAACGTGCGCTAACTTATTAAGACGCGTTCACAGTAAAAGCTAAAACTAGAACCTGAAGCAAATAATAACGTGTGGCGTCAAATAGCCAACCTTATATCTTTTGCTTTTACTGAGGGACGCGTAAAATAAAAACGACCAAGCTCATCATTTGGCATGTTTTCGCTTTTGCTGTGAACGTTTGTTTCAGTGTTCCGGCACTTCAGGTATGCCCGCACTAAAAGCAGACGACAAATTATTTTTCATGCTTATGAGTAGCCTGAACTTTAGTCAAAACAATAAGATAAATGGGGCAATAGTAGGCCTACAATGAAAATGATGAAATCGATTCAGATTTGCACCTAGTTTATTCTGCCTTGGATTTTGAGCAGCGCCACCCGCAAGCTGCGGTAGGAAAATTGGCGAAACGAGTTCGGCTGAAGATGCTTTTTGCGCAGCGCCATCTAGGAGATGCGCGTTGCGTCTCCAGACATGAGATCTAATTGGTAGCCGGCTGTAAGACGCATTAATATTTAATATACTTACAAAACAAGGCCTAAAACGATAAATCAAATTTATGCATGTGCCTATGTAGACGAAAAAGCGCCAAAACTAGAGGGGAAATGAAGGCAGGCAGAAGGCGGAGGAGGATTTCATAAACTGAAAGCATATCGAGAAGCTCGTAAAAAAATCGCTGCAAAATACATAATAATACTAATAATAATCATAATAATATGGGCGTATATAATATTTGTACATTTTATGGACTCGTCGTAGGCCTGCCGAGCTGAAGCAAAGCCGAGGGTGGCGCGCGGGTGTTTCGTGTTTGTGAGTCAGGGACTGTGCGAAAGATATATGGACGACGATGGAGAGAAAAGTCATAAAACGCGAAGCTTATTGGCGAAAAACACGTATAGGCTGTTACGTTAAGGGGTTAGGGCCCTCGCGCCCCGCCCTCACACACAAAAACAACATAATCACACACACACACACCTATAGGCCTAATCGTCAAAGGGCCCCTCGCGTTCACATTCAATTTGCAACGACCATTCAGCCAAAACCAGCTCGCCATAAAGTGTCAGGATTTAAAGGGGAAGCGACAATAGGTCTAACTTTTTAGCTTTTTCAAATACCTTTATTTTTAAAGGTAATATTTTTTGTCGTTTCAGATTTTGTTTAGCAATAAAAATGCCTATTTTAGCATTCATTTTAAATAAAATAGGGTACCCTCACTTCCGGTACGCCATATCTATAGTTGCTTCAGGGAGATGCGCATCACGTGACACTCTAGAGTCCCACGTGACTCTCTGGCATCTCACGTGACACATGTCATGCGCCATTGATCATAGCAATTAATGGAATAAACCAGGCCTTTGTGTATCTTATATTCAAAATGGCGCCTCCCATGAGAGAAGTTTATGGGACGTTTGATTCAGCCTAGAAGATGAAAAGAAATAAAAATATTATCGTGGAATATTGTCGAATAAGGCGTTTTGAAAATCGGTACTGTCGCTTCCCCTTTAAGTTCTTCTACGGTGCCTTGCATGGATGGCCCTATTTCAAATTCCGTCTTCAACTTAAGTTTTAGCTTTTACCCTGAACCTTTAGGAGCTAACGAGAAGGCCTTAAGAGAAGACTTGACTCAAGTGTCAGAAGATGACAATCCTTGACCAACAAGCAAACAAACGAACCGAAGACTCGTCACGTGGTACGTGCAGCAGCCATTAAACGAGGGTCCTTAACAAAGAACACGTTGCACAGTTCCCGTCCATGAGGTTGTTGGTGTGTGTGCGTCCGTAGGCCTATTTATTGGCCTCCTATTTCTTGCGCAGTGTGGGGGCGAAAACGAACACAAAGTTTGCAGCCCTCTGCTGCCCCCAAACAACCGTGGCGAGCAGCGCAAACCAGCATCGTTAGCGAGCGTTTTTCTTTTACTCGAAGAGTTAAAATGGGGGCACCCCGTCGAGAAGACAAGGCAGAAATTCCAGAATATCAAGAGAATTTTGTAAGAAAAAAGGAGAAAAGCTGGGGTGGTCTCAGGAGGAATTAAGGAACCATTTACGACCAGTCCCTTCCGTTGCTCTAACTTTAAAGCCCCATTTCTTTGTCTGCGCGAAACTAGCGAGAGATTCCCATCTACAACACTCGGCGAAACTGAGAAGTTTTCAGAAAAAAAAACAAAAAAAATTAAAGCGGTGGGACGAACCACCAATGTCCATGTCCAAGTTCGAGTTCGAGTTGGAGCAGAAGAAGAAGAGGACGAGCAACGGACATTGGCACACAGAATCAAAGCAGCCTCGGGGCAAGAAACTAATGTAAGGGACTCGCCTCGGCCAAGTACTCATGGTCGTTATGTGTGTTGGAATGGGTGGTCTGCTCTGATGGAGGACAAAACACACAACGTGAAATGAATGTCCGTCTTGGTCTTCGGAAATCTAGCTTTGTGGCGATGAATCTCACGATTGGACCACGGGCGTGTACCGCCCGAGGGGTTGGCGCAGCGTGCAAAGAAAAAAAAATGTTCGGGGCCAGCAGGAAACCGCAGGTGTCCGGCCAGCCAGCCCCTAAAAAGATCGCCTCAAGGCCCCTATCGAAGAAGAGTTCTGAACTCGGCACCATTCCTCCCCCACTTCACATCCCCATGTAAACCGGAAATGAGCGTCGTCTGCTATCCGCCATTAAAAGTCAACTATGCCATTGAATCAGCATTGAGCAGCCGCCATCAAAGGGAAACAGGGTCGGGTGTCTTGGCGCACGTGCTTGCGTTGCACGAGACGATTCGCACGTTCAATTAAAGACCAACGTGATTTTTTTCCATTCAAAGAATGGAGCCATCGGAGCCTGTCTTGGGACTTTTCAAGTAGAGTCAGCTCAAACTCAGTAGTGATTCCAGCCTTTGATGATGCGACTAACGTGGCGCCCTCTAGGTTTCAGCCGAGAAAACAAGAACTGCGGCCATTTTGCGATTCTGCGATTGGGCTGCGATTTTTCTACATCATGGGCAAAATGGGGAATGGCGCGCCAAATCGCACGCGATAAGTCGCCGCCTTGCGAATCCGCCGTTGCGGACCTGACGGGCATGGGAATTGCGCAGGATGATGACGCAGGAGATGGCAGCGCTTACGAGCGCAGAAGAGGTCTATGGATGCCTACATGGTACACGCGTGAATGTGCTGTAAAGAGAGCACAGAAGAGTTTGGACAAGTCCATAAATAAGAATGCAGTAAAATGTGACAAGAATGGCCAGCATGTTAGGTTAAACTCAAAACGGTTTATGACCGCAAGGTAATGGGGTAGAACCTCCTGAAGGAATCGCACGCACAGAGGACACCTGAAGAAAACCACCTCGTCTTCCGCACGGGGTGGTGGTGGTGGTGGTTCCCCCACCCTCGTCATGGCAACTTGTCTCGGTAGGCAGGCCTGCTTGTAAGACGAGCTTCAACTTCTCATTTGAGCTCAATACACAGAGAAGTAACAAAAAAAGCAAAGAACTTGAACACAGATTATATGAGATTATGGATTAGCCCAGCTGAAACCTGATTAGGCCCAACAACGCCTCCCGCCCCACCACCCACCATCAAACCCTTAAAATAATTCCCAAATGGCAGACAAAGATGACCCGTGGAAACCAGCACTATGATGATGACTGTCCAACGTGTCTGATTCTCAGCGCCATCTAGTGGCAAAGTGACAATCTTAAGCATGACGTCATTGCTTGATTTCCTACCATAGGCATATGTGTTATTATTATTATTTAATCGTACGCTGGCAATCGTACGAGTCACACACAAGACTCGGACAACGATATGGTTTCCAATGGATACGAACGTTTTTTTTCTTCCGCCACTAGGAGCGCTGCTGCGGCGCACAATGTTAAATCGCGACCCTGTTTCCCCTTCATGGCGGCCGCTCAACGTTGATTCAATGGCAAAGTTTAGTTTTAACGGCGGATAGCAGACGACGCACATTTCCCGCGTAGGCCTACATGCTGTATAAGCATCGCATGCTACCAGCCTAGTTTTATTTTTGAGTGAGGTTTAAGTCTCTCTCGGTTAGGCCTAAGTGCGAATTGAATTAGGCCTCAAACAATTTAAGCAATCGCGAGCGCATTAAGCACACTGGGCAAGCAAGCGAATGCGAACAAGCCACAATAAATCTGAGCGACACTTTATCGTCGCAATTTGCGGTATCAGAACGACTGATAATTATGCTAAACAAGCAAGCAAACAAACAATAGCTATGCGTGGCCTCCAAATTTCTGCTATTTTAAACGAAACGGACCCCCGAGCGACAGAAAATGAAGAAAAAACAAGACACCTGAAATTCGTGTTTCGAAAGATTCAAGACAGGATAAATGGATGCTGAAGAAGAGAAAAAAAACCAAAATGGCGGCGAGAGAAATTCCTGAGTTGAGGTCGAGCGCGAGAGGGTGAGTGAAGCCGAGCTCCATTCAAGCGACATATTTCGCTGCCTTATAATTTCATCCAGCAGAGGGAATCAGGTTCAGGTGGGCAAGTCTCATGTAATATCTAGGCCTACTGCAGACACGGACGGACCGACCACCAACGGCTTAAATAATGACACGAGATGTCCGTCGACGTTCTCGGCCCGACTATCATTCACCGTGTTTTCGAGTGGAAAATGTCCGCAAGAAGTCGAGAGCAATAATAAAAATAAAACAAAAATGAAAAGAATTTCGAGCTGAAATCAAGGGAAGAATTTGTTTCTCATGAGATGTAAAATGGTGGCCGAACAGGCGATAAATCAGGAGGAGTCTGACCGCCAGGTGGACGCTGGTGAGACAAAGTGAAAATAGCCGGACCCAGTGTCCTGGTGGGGAATCCCGAGATGAGGATTTATTTGTTTCTCTGAAATTGCAACAAGAGATGAAACAGTTGTCAGTATGAAAACTATGTAAAACTCGTGTAAGAAGATGTCCATCAAACTGGAGATGATGGAAGCTGACCCGTCCGCACGACATTCCCCGAACCTCAAGTGCCGTTTAGAAAAGCCCGACGAGCGGAAGGAAACTTTAAAATGGCCGGCAGATTTTGATTCCTCGAGTGTTTCTGGGATCCCAGATCCTCAGCAAGAACTCGAGAGTGAATTACCTATTCAGGAATTGATTGACAGCTACATGTACACTGTAGGAGTGCAGCCAAGCCCTAAGCGCACCCTAAAAGCGGCATCGACGTCTTCCATAACATCCATACAAATAGTGGGCAAAAGCAGACGACGCATTTCTATTTTGCTACTTAAAAGATTATGCCTACAAATAGCGCAATACTGATTTAAATCGATTTAGTTCAATTCAATTCAAGTATCACTTGCATTGTACTATTGCGCTATACACCATGTAAATCGGAAATGAGCGTCGTCTGCTATCCGCCATTAAAATGAAACTCTGCGATTGAGTTAACAATCATCATCAGCCGTCATGGAAAGTAAACAGGGTCGCGATTTAACATTGAGCGCTGCAGCGCTCCTAGTGGCGAAAATGCGAAGCCTAAAAAAGATTACATGATGTATATCTAATAGAATGCAGGTTACGGCGATGGTGGCGCCATCTATTGGCTGAAAACCAGACGACAACCCCTAAAGCTGGAATCACCAATGATTTCTAGAGCTGTGTGTAGACTTGAAAAAATCCCAAGATAGGGTGAGAGAATCCGTCAGTCATTTTTTCATTTAGAGAAAACGGAGAATGACGTCGACATCAGAGCCTGTCTTGGGATTTTTTCGGAGTCGAGACAGCTCTAGAAGTCATTAGTGATTCCAGCCTGAGCGACCTCATTCGGTAACCACGGACTTGAGCTTGTCTTACTCAAGACAGCGTTTTGGGAGATTGATTTCCATTGAATTCTATTAACGATATTATTGCACGTGCAATCTCAAGATCGAAAGGTTCAAACTGGAGAATGCACATGCGATGGATAATGGAAACTCACGTTGCAAAAGGCTAAGACTTGAGTAAGACAAGCTCAAGTCAGCCTTTTGCAAGGTGAAAGTTCCCATCATATAGGAGTCCGAGGCTGCCAGTAGTCCTCGCTCGGCCGGACAATTAATTTCCGCATTTCGATTAATTTTCATTGATAATAAAGGAAGTAGTTAGTCGAATGAAAAGCAGCCGACGTGAGACACAGTTGCCGAGGTCTATAAATTCGGCGGCTGACAGGAGCGAATGGAGGCAGGGATGAAACGAGGATCAGGGAATGGTAAATGACTCCCCATCCTTAACATAAAAATTAAACGATCTTTTGGGATGCATTCCGTACATAAATTACACAAATAGTCGAGCGTTCCCCCATTCCCTCCCCCGCAATCCGAACAGAAAAAACAAAAATGTCAATGAGGAGGACCCCACCCCCTCAGCCAGAACAGCCATCTTGAATCGTTTGTTTGTACGCAACAACAACTGAACAAAAACTACAAAAAAACTCATTACGTTGAGAAATATTGTTGCAAAGACTGAGAATGAAGGCGTGCGGCACGCCTAGTCCTATTCACTTGTCGTAATCAGTCAGTGACGTCACGATGCACACTACAACAAGATCTCATTACCGCCAGAGGAAATTAAAAAGCTAAAAATATTCAATTATTAAACAACAAGAGTGCCGGAAGTGACGTTGTCATAATTCAGACGAACTGAATGACTGACTGAGTTGCGCTAACGCGGTTGAATTAAAGGCAGTGCATGAGAAAGAATTTAACTGCAGTTAAATCAGCTAATTTTGACACTAAGTTAGGGCTAAACCTGCCCTGCCAGCCGGTACAAAGGGGGCGCTGCAGTCAGTGCTGCGCCGAGTCGCGCAGCTTCCCTCCGACCGTGCGACTGCAGTTTCGCATGAATTTATGAGATCTGAAATTTATGAACATCGTAAAATCTGTGATGCGACTATTAAATTAATTCATAGCGTGGGTGACGACTGACTCGCGTACTTCCTACTGCTGACGTCACTATCCACACGCACGTACCCATTCACACAATGGCTTTCCTCCGACCCCGCTGAGCGCAACAGGGTTTTCTACTTAAAAGCTTCCTTAGTGCGAAACACGATAAAAGGCCCGGCCAACGCGGGCCAGATGCATCCATTTCACACTGGCGCCAAACTAAGCCCGCTTGCAGCACGTCATGCAGCGAACCGCACAAATTCAACTCGTGTCGTCACTATACACCATGTAACCGGAAATGAGCGTCGTCTGCTAGCCTCCTTGAAAGGTAAACAAACACTCTCATTGATCGTAACATTGAGCACGTGCCATGAAAGGGAACCAAGGTTGTGATTTAACATTGAGCACAACAGCACTCCTAGCGGCCACAAAGCAAAGCCTAAAAAAATTTCATGGTATAAACACGATGTTCTGCGTCAATAATTCGACGCAGCCATTGCAGATGTGGTTGCATAGACTACAATGGAAACGCGGCGCTCCGACCTTTCGGCTTATCCATTGCAGCCTATGGCACCACATTTGCGATGGCGGCGCCCTTTATACTTCCGGTAAAACATCACGTATAGTCACGCCAGTTCGTGAACGGATGTGGCGGCAGCACCGCCATTTAGTGGACAATTAATAAACTTTGAGTCGCATGTGGAAAGTTAGTTTGTGTTTAACTTCCACGTACGATCTCTGGGTCCGCCAATGCGAGTACGTGCAAGGTGGGTGCATTTAGAAACTCTGACGACAACTGGCTTATTAAAGCAGGACTACTGTACAGTGTAGAGTAGGCCTACTCTACGTGTACACATTGTAGGCCTAGTGCACTGTACAATCTCCTCTAAGCAAGCCGTCGTTTTCCAATTCATTTGGCGGACAATAATTCACAGTTGCAGAGTGCGCTAGCTGGAGCAGACGCTAGAGCAGAAGTTGCCGCCGCTTATTCCCATGGGGGGAGGAGACTTTCAGAGGGGTTTTTTCTTCAAAAGGGGGCGGAGCCCCTGGTGCATAGCAATGCAGCGCCCGCATTCCCTCCTCCAACGTATCGCCTCATTAATTATAATCAAGAAAATCGCTTTTCTGCCCCCCCCCCCACCCTCACTCCGCTCGTTTTGTTTCGATTCAAAGCGGCAAACTTTCTTGGCGAATTAAATGGCGAACTATAATAGCGCATTTGCGACAACGACGACGACGACGACGATGTCGACGTCGAGACGTTGAACAAAAAACTATTGGAGCAAAGCAAGTGCTTGGATTCCTGCATATATACATATGTACGAGAAGGCAGGTTGAGACTTTAGAGAAGGGTTTAAAAGCTTCAATTCGCCACCCCCCCCCCTCCGCCCCGGCCCGGCCTGGATTAAATTATGACCTCCGACAGTAATTATAGTGATAATTCACAGTCGGAATTGCATCGCACATTGGCAGCGCACGACGATTCAATGCGACGACGACGACGACGCTGCCTATAGGTAGCAAACAACATTGTTTCAATGAGAAGTTGGCCGGGTGAAGGAGGGGGGGGGGGGGGGCAGCGTCTTAAATTACGATACCCCCTTGAAAAGGCAAAAGTCAATTGCGATTTCGACTCGGTAAATTGAAAAAGAAAACATTAGCATTTGTTTCGAATTTTACAAAGGCTTCACACTTTGTACTGGAAACTTTTCAAGATGGAAATACGAAGAGCCTGGTTTAAACTTTATAATAGCATGCAAATGGGGGAGGAGGGGGGCACGAGCCCCGCAATTTACCAAAAAGAAAATTGGCAAAAATTGTCAACGAAAAAAACCTAGTAAAAATCGTCAATTATTCTTGCTAAGAATTTTTCGTCGACAATTTTCAGAAATTTTCTTTTTGGTAAATAGCGGGGCTCAAGCCCTGCCTCCTCGTCAAGATATTTAAGCCTACTCCGCTCGCTCCCTCTTGATGAGGGACCGTATTTGGGGAAATTTCATTCGAAAGTAGGGCGCAATTTGTATTTCATTTCATGTTTGTTGGCAAATGCATCGAAATAAGTGAAATAAGGGAATCGAGATAAAGAACCGGAAGTGGGGAGAGCGAGCGGGCGGAAGTGGACTGTTTACCCTTTCACAAACAAATGAGAATCATCTAGCCCACACCTGGTTAGGTTAAGTAGGGCGGAGTTAAGGCAGTTAGGTGGGCGGGAACGGCCATTTACACGGACAAAATACATTAATTGAAAGCCCATATTAAAATAGGCCTACCTCGACTATCATCGCGCACGCTATGTAATTAGGAAATTAGCACAATTGTCACAGTCAACAAACACACACACACGAACGAGGGTTGTATTTGAGCATGGTAAAACGAAAGAGGACTACTAGCAGACTCGACTAACACGTGCGTCTATTTGTGGATCTGTCTGTCCGTTAACGGCGTCACGTGAGGTTATATGTTGTCACGTGTTGCCCCTCTTTATTGACACCTTCAGTCAAAGTTTTAACATGCTAAAAATGTATCTCAGGTTGGCCAGTTTTATTTTACGCGTTCACACCGAAACTAAAATTAGAACCTGCAGGGAAAGACATCTGGTGTAAAATAGTCAACTTTTTTTTTCTTTGCTTGCATTTCAATATCTTGAAGATTTTAATTTTTATGTCCCGCAGCTATTTTGATTTTATTTTAGGAAATGGGAGCCAAAAGGATGAAAGCTGGATGCCAATTACAGGCTCGCAGCGTAAAATAAATCCAGCGCATTTTTTGTTACGAAAGCGCTACGAAAAGCTACGAAAGTAGAACAAACTGTGAGGCAATTCACGAGCAAAGATAAAACTATTTACGCCGCATCAATTTGCTCCAGGCACTAGTTATAGCTTGCGCTGTGAACACAATCGATCGTATTGAACGGCGTTGTATGCCGGTTAGTCCGATCGCAAGATGGATGGCTGCTTGGCGCGGCAGGTTTTATGGACAAGGATCGTTCCCACCGTCCGTCATTCATTCCTGCAGGACTCAGAGTGAGTAGGAGGCGCAGGCAGGGCTTTTTCCTTCTCGCTTGAGAGAGGAAGAATACTCGAGCGCTGAAGAGCGTTCGTTCACGCTCGAGCAGAACATCTCGCGGATCATCCAGATGGACGAAATCGAAACTGAAAGTGATCAAAACATAGAAGAAAAAAGCGGCGACGACCAACAATTCGGACATGGACGTGAACAGACAATCGTATTAGAAGGGTCCCCGTGCAAGTACAGAAATAAAACAGGCCTAAACCTGTTAAATCGCTGGAGAAAAGGTTCTCGCTCGCTTCGCTCGCTTGACCAGTAAATAAATACCGGATTAAAGCCCGTTCGCATTGGCCGATTTCTCTTAAAAATCGGCCCGATTTTACGTCATACGACGGCGGCTTATGAGACGATTTTCAGCCTGAAATTCCTCTCAAAAGCCGTCGTATGGCGTAAAATTGGGCCGATTTTTAAGAGAAATCGGCCCATGCGAACGGGCTTTTACAGTCAAATGAATCAATGAAAATGGATGAGATGCGTCGTGCGACGTCGGGACGACTAGAGATCGCATCAGATTTCCATGCGCACTGTACGAGTCGAGGGCGCCATCTAGCGACACACAGATCGAATGACGAGACATTCAGATTCCATCCGATATCGCGGTTAAATCGAATACCGTATAGTGCGAATTGAAATCGCGGATGCAATCGAACGACATCGCACGATGTGAAACCGGCCCCGAGGTTTGATTCGAACAAGATTAAGCCGTGCTGAGACAGAGAAGGCAGGAGGAACAAGTGTGCGCAAAAAGCAACAAGAGCCGCCGAGTCATCACGCAGGCCTAAATACATTCAACTGTGAGCTTAAGAGCGGCACGTCAGCTTTATCAAACTCGTATTAATAAACTGCACATTACTCTGCCGCACCGAGTGTATATAATGAAATAGGCCTGAGTGGAGAGAGAGCGGAAAAAAATTCGTTTTCCTCGCTTTTTATGAAGTGCAACAGCTGACGCTTGATGAACGGGATCCGATACAAAGACGATGGGGTGTGGGAGTTATTGAAGTTATTGCGACACCACCGCCTAGGCCTAGACAGGCCTGCCTTGCTCCGAGCAATTTACACTCCGCACAAATGCAATGGCTGCGCACAGTCAACATTTCAAATAGGCCTCAACGTCTAACCGGTTCATGATTTTCATTCCTGCGATTTTCTAAAGAGGTCGCTGCATACCTGCCTGACCAACCGGGGTCAAAATGATAAATATAAATATTTATTACAAAAAATCATGCTAGAGAAACTTTAAATTCTTAGAAAATAGGGAAATTGGCAACACTGCCAGTTTAGATTTCAGGGAAAATACAGCGCAATTGGCCAGCACTGCCAATTATAATCGTAAATGGAACAGGCCTAATTTGCATTTGTGCGCGGATATAAAATAAACGTTCCAATTTAGGCATTTTATTTGTGATTTTTTATTTACAAAGTAAACAACGCAGTAAATAAAATGTCTAAAACGGTACGTTTATGTTTTTCATTTATTTCATGCCATTCTCTTATTTATCTGAATAATAGGCCTATGGACGCGCTACTCTCGCTGAGACTATCTGTTGCATAAATGCGACTATCGCAAAGTTTCATTAGGCAGGGCCTAGTCGATGGAGAACACAGGGTTGCAAATCGCCATGTTTTCGCTCTACAAAAACCAGAATGTAAACCGCTACTATACTTATTGGCGATTAAATATAAATAGGCCTAATTGGCGTGGTCCATTACAGGCGACTACATTTACCAGTAGCAGCAACTAGAGACGCTAAATGGTGCAATAAGATTTGCGAGTGAGCGTGTCTGCAGTTGCTCAGTTATTAGGCCTGCTAGGACTATGCCGCCGCCATCTTGCTTGCATAACACAGGCCCACTAACCCAGACAGTAGCCGAAGAAAGTAGGCCTACTGCACACACGCGCATAGGCGCGATCATAATTTATGGTAAACTTATCGCCGTATTTTTAGCAGACAATAAATAACCGAACTTGTTACCAGCAGCTAAATTTCAGCAGGGTGGTTTGAGCGGCGCATAAAAATATGACGACGTCGGTGTGGCCCGGCCGCCGTATTGTCTTAACTAGAGACAAAGCAGTGGAAATAGGCAAGACACTGGGCCAGTTCATGATTGATGCTCAGCAGCGCATAAACAATAACAGTTGGCTATCGGGCACCGGAGAGGGGCCCATGATGATCATGATCATGATAATGATGATACATCATCAAACATGATTGGAGCAGCAAAAGCAGAAAATTATACATGCGAGCCTGGCGCACACCTTATAATCATAATAATGAGTAGCCTGTAGAAGCGATAGTTAAGCAACACACTGGCTCTAATAGGCATACGTAATGAAATAGGCCTGCATGCAATCTCCTCCCACCTTAACAACCACCCGAGTGGGCCTACTCCTAACTAACCTCTAATCTCTATATTTCTCTCTCGGCTAGGCCTACTCGCGAGTTTCTTGTATCATGTCCACAGGGGAAATCCTTCAAGTGATATAATTGGTTTACACAGCATGATTTAGGATCGAAATGAAGCCCCAGCAAATTGGGTGATCCGACCGCGCTGGGGTTTGCTGGGGCGGCTCAGGTCTTCCCGCGCAAAATTGGGAAAAAGAGCGAAGCGAGTCTGACCACAGACTCACAGAAACTGCTCGACGAGAAGGCTGCCTTGAGCGTCGATTGGACGACGGGTGATGACGTCATCACTGATGCCTTATGGATGCGACGAAATTCATCGTTTCTCAACTTGCCAAGGTTCACACAACTGCGACTTCTCGCGGGTGATCTCGGTGTCCACAATGCGTTGTGGGCAAGACGACAGCAGTTCGGATGAGAAATGGCAATCATGTGAAACTGTCTAAGGCTGCTATCCCTAAAGGTTATAAGTGTAAACTTGAACGAGACTTGAGCCTTTCCAACTCCATAGAATAACATTGCAAAGACAGTGTCAAGACGCGTTCAAGTTTCCCTTACAACCCTTAGGGATACCAACCTTAGTTTTAAAGAAAGATGGCGTCAAGGCTTGCAGTGACTTATAGGCCTAGTCCTCCCGCATTTTATAATTCTGCCGTTTCTCTCTCTCTCTTATGTCTTAAGTCGGGGTTTAAACATCGATCGTGTGGACTATCGCGAGAAACCCTAGGAAATAAAAAGGCTTAAAGGCCAAAAGCTCTGCCCGTGTTGTTCAGAGCACTTCCTCTCCCCTCTCGTAGGCATAATGCATATATTTCATAGTCCTCCCCATAGGCCTATATACATTCAAGCCGCCTGGATTTCAGTTTGAACGCGAAATTCCATACAGACTTAATTAAGACGACGAAAGTAGGAAGAGAAAGTAAAAGAAAAAATGGCTTACAAAAAATTATGATTTTTTTTCTTCTTTTAGCAAGCAGCAGAAGCAGAAGAAAAAAATAAAACCATCGCAAGTAAAAAGCAAGACTTTAATAAACTCAAGATTTACTTGATTGCAACTCAATTTTAGTTTTTTTTTCTTTTCTTTTTCTCATTTCTAATTTAGAATTAGGCCTAAGCATAGAGCGGAATATTAAGATGTTTGAAACCCGCGTAGGCAGGGAGACTAAAAACTAAAAAGAAAATAAATCAAAAGCTCCCCCTTGAAAGCGAACCCCTCTGTCGAACACAAACTTGTAAAGCAACCGGGTGTAGTAAAGTTAGGCTATACATGTATAATTGTATATACATGTTAAACAATGACAGTAAACAAATTAATATGAAAAAAAATTCATAATCAAATAAATAACAAATAATCAAATAACTAAATAGGCCTTAATAAATAAATAATCAATAAATATAAATACAAGAGATCATGTGACTGCACAGCATAAAAAAATTCAAAAGATAATATAAGTAAAAAAAATCGCCAGTGACGTTAAGTGACAGACGTCGCTCACTAATAATGAACTAATCGGCAGCTGTTGAAAGGTCGATGACGTTTGTGAATTGTGACAAATGGGGGCGTGGTACAGATGGAGGAGGCGGAATAAATAAATAAAAAACCGTTTCATTTTCATCACATGTGCATAACAGTCAACCGAGTGATAACAGTCTTGATGACGCAATAATGTTGTAACGCCAATCAACTACGTCATTCGAGCGTATGTCGAGGCCTAATTGCTCAGCTCATTTTCAGCCTCGAATATCAATCAATCAATCAATCAGATCCAACGAATCATCGCTACTTCATTCTTCTTGTTTTGAATTTAGTAGCATTGTATATCTAATGCACGCTGAAACCAGGATGCCGCCATCTTGAATTTAAAGTCTGCTAAGCAAGAAAGTAACAAATCCCAGCTAGAGCAAATCAGTTTTGCTGAAAAATCGCTTTTTTCTGAAAATCTTACGCGGTTACATGCACCAGGGAGCTTTTCCAGAAAAAGCTTTTTTTCTTTTTCTCTCGCGCAACAAAGACAACGGCGGCCATCTTGAATTTTGAAATCTTGCATTTAATTTCTGCCCACAAAATTGCGCTTTTAATTATCCGGAAACTCCGTTTACATTGAATATGATTTCCTGGAAAATCTGTATTTTTTGTAATCTTTCGTTATGAATTAAAAAGAAAATTGCATTTTTCCCTCGATTTCTTTGGAAGCTAGCTAGACGTGGCGTCGTCAAGATCTATTGTCGTCGCGCGCGATCCTGAACTCTATTCCTCGCTCAGAAATTCATTCCTGCGAGATGATAATGACTGATGGCGGATGGAAATGAAACATAAAAGTGAAACGCAAAATGGGGGCGAAAGCGGGTGTCGTCGAGTATGCGCTGTTTGCGCCCAATTGTCATCATCGTCGCAGATGCCACACTGGGGCCCGCGCATGCATACACAGTGTTAGGCCTACAAGGCGTATAGATTACTGCGACGACGATGATGATGATGATCTCTCTGGTGCCATTTCACAGATGCAGATTTAGGAGCCAAAGTGAGTTAGACGACGAGAGATGGATTGGAGGAGGACGGGGTTGATGAGGCTGGGGTGGGGTCAGGTTGCCGCTGTCTTAATGGGGTACGTTTGCAAAACCAACTTAGCAGTGCAAGTTGCGACGACGCGAAATTGCATCGTGCATCAACAATATGGATCGAAAAATCAGGCTTCTTAAAGGGGAAGCGACAGTACCGATTTTCAGAGCAAAAACTCACCGTTCGTCCGATGAAACACCTTGTTCGACTATATTCCGCGATAATATTTTTAATATCTCGTTCATTTTATTTTTACGCTGAATCAAACGCGCGTCACGTGGCCAATCTCGTTGATGCGCATGACGTTTACCGGAAGTGGGGATAAGTAATTAAATTTCAAAAAAGAGTGCTAAAAATATGCATGTCCATTGTAAAATCTGAAACTACAAAAATATTATCTTCAAAATAAAGGGATTTGAAAAACCTAAAACTAAAATAAGTCAAAATTCTTGTCGCTTCCCCTTTAAAGATGGCTTTCCGGGTTTCCTTGCTGCTGGTTTACGATTCTCCGTAGCGTTCGTCAAGGTGTGTTCTGACGTTACCAAACGGCGGCCATTTTCTCACCGCCGTTTGATGACGTCATAACGTGCTTTCACGTACATGTAAACTACGCTGCGCGGCATAGCGAACCAGCTGCATTCCACGTATCGTACTGTTGGCCTACCACTTCAGACAAAATTTCGCTCATGAAATATGGAGACGAAGAAAAAGTAGGAAAAAAAATGAAGGCCTATTTTTATGCCTAGTCGCATGTACATACACATGTAGGCCTAGCCAGAGAGAACGTGTCTTATTGGCTTTATACTGAGACGCAGGATTTCTAGTTCAAAGATATACATTATATGGCAGGCTCGAACTCCTACATGTATTCCAGGGAAAGGGAGAGGAGGAGGAAGTGGGCGGAGCTAACTAATGGATTACATACACTCTCGCATGGTTTTGTACAGCCAGCAAAGAAATAAGAGAAAGATGAAAAATCCTCCTTCCTTTCTCCATTCTAAAGTTTTAGGCTTAGGCCTATATTTTTAACCAGCTCACAGAGATGTAGTATAGGCCTACGGCAGGCATGCGCAACCTATGGCCCGCGAGCCGGATCCGGCCTTCTCCAGTAATTCCAAAATGAATGAAAAATGTTTTCGAATAAAAAAAGAGTTCAAAACCGTTTTAAAAAAATCATAATTGTTTTAGAAAATTCCTTGCTCGCTTGGACAATCAATAAGTCAATAGATGAAAACCGTTAACTGTCTAAATTGTTCAACTAGACCTATCCCACGAAGTAATATACCTAATTAAAGCTGTCGACCCAAGGGAGTGCAGAATATGAACCGTTTTGAGATCTGACTTCCGGTTCAGGAAGGAGGAAACGTGCGGCACCTGTCACGTGATGGGCACATAATTAAAAATCTTTAACAAAATCGCGTTGAAAAGGCAGAATTCAACCCTAAATTCTAACTAGTGTTGGCGTGGCGCAGTGGTTATGGCCATCGCCCCCACGTCCCACCCAATCCAGCGTTTTCAGGATCGAACCCCTTGCGGGCCACCTATTAAAGTTGGTGGGGCTTAAGGAAGTCTCCTGGGTTCGACCCCCTCTCCGTTTACGAGGGCCATGGCACTGGCGCCGTTTATGGCGTCAGCGCAAAAATGGAATTTATTCCAAAATTCCTCATTCTTCTCTATGTATTAGAAGCTACACCTTCTTCTTCCAGACCAGGATTTGAACCCTCGCACCTCGGAATTGGGTGGCACCGTGGCGGTGATGGCCATAACCACTGCGCCACGCCCACACTCGATAAGAGCTT
Source organism: Polyzonium germanicum (assembly GCA_034700265.1). Classification (NCBI taxonomy): domain Eukaryota; kingdom Metazoa; phylum Arthropoda; class Diplopoda; order Polyzoniida; family Polyzoniidae; genus Polyzonium; species Polyzonium germanicum. The sequence goes on from JAQIYI010000257.1 coordinate 18,136, forward strand.
AGCGTTGAATATAGTTATATAAAATGTGAGAATGGGGCTAACAGGAAGTTACCCAAAGCTCTATGTGGCCAACCGGAAGTTGTCCTATACATCATGTTAAGTCTTAGGGCCACCTGTAAGTTGTCAGAAACTATCTTAAGTGCATTGGGCAAACCGGAAGTGGGCCACAGACGGTGTTTTATTCAATAGGGTCAACATAACAGTTTCATCCCATGGGCGCCCGCTTGTGGGAGCGGGTGGTCTAGTTCTTTATAAAAAGGTAAAAATACCGTCAAAATTCTCGCTTGTTTCGTTTGCTACAACAAATAAAATTATTCTTACCTCATGTTTCTACATTACCCCTCTGGTAGAAAAGCCTGAATTCTAAGATGGGCTATTGAAAGAGCTCAATATGGCCCGCAAAACGAAAAAGGTTGGGCATGGTTGGCCTAGCGGAAAGGAAAAGAGCATCTCTGCACACACACACAGAGACGAGGATGAGGAAAGTTCAGGGGTTAGCTGGGGGAATGCTGAGCCCAGTCCTCGTGCAGAATTTAGGCTTAGCTCGTGGGCCTAACGCGCACGTAGCCGTTGGCAGGCCTAAGAACCTAACAATCCGTAGGGTCTACAACATGTACGAACAACGTAAAAAGAAACTTTTCCTCTCGCTTTGCCACGACTTTGACATAATGATGGATTGCCCATGGGGCCACAACCCCGAGCGAAGTGAAAAACAAGAGAAAATGCAGGACTTTCTGCGCTGCTGAAGGAACGAAAAGAGAAGAGCGAAAAGTGAGTGAGGGGTTGGTCGGTTAGCGAAACCCCTCCATCTATTTTTCACCGCCCACCCCCCTACTAGACAATGTGGGCCACCAAAAATGGCGAGTTTTCTTAGCGAACGCAGCGCCACTCAGCACAAATCTCGAGAAGATTGCAATTTAAAGGGGGAGGACTGGGCGAGATGGAAAACAACAAAAAATTCTACCAATGACGGCCATCTTGTGATGATGATGGTCGCGGCTTCCGGTCAAATTCCAATACTTTTTGATTAGACTTATTTTGTTTTACCTAATATTTAATCGATTTTAAATTCTGAATTAAAAGTTCATTCATGTTGGTTAAGTTTATTAATTTTCGCCCAGTCAAGTTTATTAATTTGAGCCTAGTTATGTTTATTAATTTTAGTAAAGTATTAATTTTATTTACTTTTATTACGAGTAATTCAAGTTAATATTTTATTCATTTTAGTTAGAAATGCCATTAATATTTTATAGAGCACGAAGACGAAAACAAGAAAAAAATAATTTTCTTCTTCAGGCCAATGAGGTGTGGGGGCAGGGGGGAATTGCGGCGGGGGCTATGGGAATGGCAGCATAAAGAGAAAGTCCATAAAACAATTTAAAACGCATAAAAGTGAGAGAAGCAAATTAGTTGGCAAAATCATTTCAGCGCAAAAGAAATCGCAGAAGAAGAAGCAGAAGTGCTGCGCGGGGATAGATAGACGGATGGGCCTATTTATAAATGGCGGCAATGGCGATGGCTGCGAGGGCGCGCACGTAAAACCGCAATTTTCACAAGGAAAAGCACGGAGTGAGAGAGAAGGGCATAATAATAATGTTCGCCCATTGCCTGGGCCCATAAAAGCGGGATGGATGGGCAGATGATGATGATGAGAGGCAGAGGAGAAGACTCGAGTCATCAGGCCTGCATTATCTTCTGGCCCAGACTGCGGATAGATGGACGGACTACGGACAGACGTTGAGAAAATGAATAGTCATCTCCGTAGCCAGCCGTGCGCGTTTTATATTCATTCATAAAGTCATCCATCCAGCATCTCCGATATTATTATACGCGCGCTCAGTCGGAAGCAGAGGCGCGCGGGCCTAAACCTACCTCCGGAAGAACGAGAAAATAAGAAGAAAAAACCCTCATTTTTATGGACACAAACACACACTGAAACAACACAAGTCAACGACGAAGACAACACGAGTGTTTAGCACGGAATTGGTGAACGAGCCTCGTAAAAATTGCACTTTAAAGTGCATAAAAAATCCAGAACGGTTGTTTGCGATGGGGAGAACTTGTTTTACGACGGAAGGTCAGACGATAACTTGACATGCACGAATGCGCGGGCCTATTTAGCATATTTTAAGCTTTTTTTTTTTGTGCAAAAGCTCCCCCTTCGAAGTAGGCAACTTTGATACAAATGAAATAATAAATACATGTAGATGTTGCTCAGACTAGAAGAATAGATAACAAATATAATCAAACTAGGCCGGTAGCAGTTAACGAAGAGTAGCACGTGACAGCAGCACGTGCTGCGCAGCAAGGCTTAAGGCTGGAATCACTAATGACTTTTAGAACTGTCTCGACTTGAAAAAATTGCAAGACGGGCTGAAAATACGTAATTTTTCCGTTCAGAGAGAATGGAGCAATGACAACGTCATCAGAGGCTGTCTTGGGATTTTTTCAAATCGAGACAGCTCTAAAGGTCATCAGTGATTACAGCCTTAATTAAGGGTTTAGTCAAACAATAGTCACCCATGTAACACTGTTACAATTTACGAACATGAATTTGTTGAACTAAGATGCGCCGTAACGTATTTTAACTTGGCCGCTTACATTTTCTGCGCTGAGAAAAGCAAAGATAAAAAATGCAATGTATTTCAATGAAAATTTAAGATGTAGCGGTGCATTGAAGCAAAGATACAAAGTATCCTGGCTCTTTTACGCCACACGTTTTAAGCTCCAGATCCAAGTTTTGGCTTCAAAAAGGTTCTAGTTTTTCTTCAAAAATTACACCATGTAAATTGTTTAGGCTTCACATTTTAACCGCTACGAGCGCTGCAGTGCTCAATGTTAAATCATGACCCATTTTCCCTGTAATGGCGCCACTCAATCTTAGCTCTATGTTGGGGAGGGTTTTACTTTAACGGTGGATAGCAGACGACGCTCATTTCCTGTTTACATGGTATAATACACCATGTTAGACGCAGCACGTGCAGAAATGGAAAAAAATCTCTTCATTTAAATAAGACGGAAAACCCATTAAAATATATTTTTTAAACGCTAAAATGTCGCCATCTTTGTATTATTTTTCCCCCCAAATAGGCCTGCATCTTGAAGCGATGCTGCACAACCGCCACACGAATTCATCCATCCATCCACTTCCATATTATATTTTCTTGCGATTTTTTTCCTTTTTTTTCTTGTCGTTCATTTCCGAAATAACCCTAGAGCGTCAACAAAAGAGAGGAAGAAAACAAGACGAAGAAGAAAAAACCGCTGAAGGAACGCCAAAGTGAGAGAGGAGACGGGGAATGGGGGAGGATGGTGTTTGGACCCCGAGATGCCACATGCGTTGCCAGGAGCAACCGTGTCGGTTGCCACGGCAACCGGAGGCTGCATCTCCTCCATATTCCTCCCACACTCGGCTTGTGTGTGTGTGCGCGCGCATCCATCGACGTCGAGATCAAAATCCTAGAGGAATGGGAGCTGCTAGACTGGCATAGTTGAGCCCGGGCTCTATGCAGGCCCGCGTTCACAAAGACACGCAGAGTTTGCGAGCCAGAAGAATGTTGGAGGGAAAGAAAAGAAAGAAAAATCCTTTAACAAAATGCTAAATTTAAAAGAAAAGAAAAAATAAAGGCTCGCCACAGTTGCTGGCATTGCCAAAATGTTCTCTCTTGGATTATGCGGTCCAAAATAAGAAAGAAAAGGAAAAAAGTTCATTCTCCTCTGTGTCTATGTATGCAAGTAGGATTGTAGGCCTATGTGGAGATAGGCTGCTGCTGCTAGGCCTCGTACATTCATGAGAGATATCGCCCAAGGAACCATTCAGGATCGTGCGTCGAGCTTCATCGGCTCTTCTCGCACACAGTGCAGCAAGAAGCTAAAAAGAAAAATCATTTTCTCTCAAAATAGGCCTAGTAGCTATTTTGAACGAAAACAAGCGCGCACAAATACCTTCTCTTCTTCTGCGCCGTGCACACAGTGCGTAGTGGCGCCATTTGCCAGCGAAAGAAAAAATGGCGTCAGTCTGGCTCAGTTTAAATGAATAGCGAATTGTAGCTTATATATTCACCGGAGTCATAAGTTCAACGCGGTGTTGAGAAGCCATTTTGAAGCGCAATGAAAGTCTTCGACTTCTTCGATGGCTTACTTGAGAACCTCTCTCAAAGGAGATTTTTTTAGATATTTAGAAGAAAACTTGCAACCGGAAGTGACGTCAGTTGCATTAGCCTACATGCATCATTGGCTGCTGCGCCCATTTTGAATGATGGTTTTGATGGTGGCGGCTAGCAGACGACACTCATTTCCCGGCCTACACGATGAATACTGTAGGCCTAAGTATACGCCGACACTGTCGAGAGTGTAGGTATTATACATTATATCAACCGGAAATGAGAGTCCATCGTCTGCTAGCCACCTTGAAGGGGAAACACTCATTGCGCCGCCAACATTGAGCAGCAGCCATTAAAGGGACCCGGCGTTTATGATTTAACATTGAACGCTGCAGCGCTTCTAGTGGTGAAATGTGAAACCTAACGAATATTACATGGTGTACAGCTGGCCGCAAGTTGGCTACCATTAAGGTTCCCCAGATCCTACTTTGATGCCGGTGCACGAAATTACTCCAATGGGAGACACTAGGTGGTCGCCGCCATTTTTTTTATTTCTTCTGCACAGCTCTGGTTGTTAGTCCTACCTCGGTGTTTACCACAGTAATTAGGCCTACGAATAAAACTAGATTTTATTTATGAAACTGACCACAGGCGAGATAAAACTTGATCGAATTCATCAAGTTGGGCCAAACAACAAAGTTGGTCCAATTCTGTATTTGAAGGTGTGTTTGTGGCGGACTTTAGGCTTCAAACAAACAGAGAATCATCCTAGATCAAAACAAAAATTCAACATGGAATAGGCATGTATATTAAAAATAAGAAATCTTAGTACAAAAGTGAGTGTCAGAGGGGGAGATATTTCTGGATTTGAGGAGGTTGAAAGTGAAACTGAAACAACTACTGCCGTTACATGGACCTCTAAAGTCGGCTTTAGCTAAAGTCGGCTTTAGCTAAAGTCGGCTTTAGCTAACGCCGACTTATCTAAAGTCGGCGTTAAAAATTAAGTGTCTACATGGAGGCTAAAGTCGGCGTGAGGCGTCACTGCAAAAATTCAGCTG
>JAQIYI010000258.1:0-23296 GCA_034700265.1 Polyzonium germanicum
TTTTAATTTATTTTATTTAATTTATTTGATTTATTTAATTTTATTTATTTAATTATTTTATTTTATTTTATTTTATTTCATTTTGTCTTATGTTGCTATCTTTTTTCTGACGTCATGCATTCGATACAGGAGAGCGAGAAAAGCGCTCAGAAATGTGCGTTAGCGCATGCGCACAAGGCATGTTCATTCTTCAGGTCTAGACGCTAGTATATTTCGCGTCGTTAATTATCATGGCGTGCTGGATCCATGGCTGGATCGCTCATTAAAAATCTAACAAATGATAATTCTACAATCAATTAGCTTACATGTACTAGTTTAACTCAATAATTATATACGTTCTTCACAATCACAAATAATGAAGTTTCGCTACACTTTGGTTCCACGGTTTTGTCCAACGACATTCAAGCTTCTCATCAGCTGTTTCGCCCTTAATCTGTTTCTCTACGGCACCGGTACATTTGCGGTAAAGTAAATCTTCATTTATTTTTCATCGTCGTACATCTAGGTCAGGTCTAGATCAAGCTTTCAATCATTTTAATATGCTTTTCATGCGTAGGACGAGGAGTTTGATGGCACACTATCTCTGCAATTGCAGCACACGTTTGACTCGGGTGAGTATAATCAGTCGGTCGTTTCAGGGTATAGCGTGTCCAAGATATTTTTGAGACATTTTTGAATTGTTGGAATAAATTTGAAAACACATGCTGTTTTGTTATCGAGCTGCAAATTTTCAACCGAACCGGTTGCGGGCCAAACACAGCATTAAAATCGAACCCTCGAATTGAGTGTTAACACTCAACCCAATTATAATGCTAGCCTATAGCTTCCGAAACCCCAACCAGGTTAGGTTAGGGTCCGGGAGAACCAAACTATAGCATTCATATCGAATTATAACCTGGCCAAATCAAACTCACGTTAAAATTGAGCCTAATCCAACACTATTAATACTACACTGCAGTTTGGTTACCGCAACCCTTTTGCGGTTTGGGGTTGCATGCGACTGGATATACGAGCGTATAACTAGACAAGAAGCAATTTTTAGAAACGACTATTGGCGCATTATTACCGGTACTTTTTTGTGAGGACACGGGTAATTTGAATGACTATTGGAATTTTGGTTAATGTTTAGTTACGGTAATAATAATTTATTTTTTTACAAGCAAAAAATAAGTATTTATTCTTTCTTTACAAGTAGGCCTATTGCCGATTATATATTACTTAATTTATTTTATTTATTTCGACCATTGACTTTTTAACCATTTGTTGAATTCATTTTATACCAGGGCCACGTACCGCGCAAGTTCCAGTAGCGGTATACCGCTACTGTATTCAGGGTTGGCAAAATTCTGGGTTTTTTTTAAAAACCCTACCCACCGGGTTTTTTTCTGAAATAGGCCTAGGTCCATTAATAATTATTTACATAATGCATGCTAGCCCTATAATCCTATTCACGAATTTTCAACGAATCCGAGTCGGATTCCTAGTCGACAGACGCCGACTTTTGAGTCGCATGACATTCTCGAATTCAGCGTTCGGGGGTGTTCCTCAGCGTTCGACGGCATTAGGCGCCATCAAATTCATTAAATTTGTGAATGTGAATCAAAATTCGCCGTCAGTCGACTAGGAATTCGATTCGATTCGAATTCGTGAATGTAAATAGATATTGTAAATAATATTCTTTGAAATAAATCACCAATTGACCAGGATAATGGTTTATAAGTTAATTTAAATCAATTGTAATCAGGCCTAGGTCTGAGGGTAAAAATCTACTGTTTTATTGTCTACCAATACCAGACCTAGTTATAGCCTGCAGGCTGAGTAGTTACAAAAATTTTATACGTTTATATTTTGAGTTTGAATTCATTTTTTGTTAATTTAGTGGGTGTTTTGGAGTTTTTTTAGGTCGGCCCATCCCTGACTGTATTGCTGGTCTCATCAATAATAATATGCCTAGGCCAAATAATAATAATGTGCACCTGATTTTATCTAACGTGTGATATCATGCAGGTGCGGTTAGGGCACAGAAATCGGGCACATAGGCCAGCAAACTAAGCCACTGCACCCTGCCCTACACTTTCTCCCAAAACCGTAGCTACACTTAAGTGAACGGTGGTAGATAATAGTAAGTTAGTATTATCTACTATTAGTAACATTTAACAATCAATCAATCATACCATTGATTTAATTACGCTCGTAGGATTTATCGCTTTCAAATTGTTTTAAAATTAAGTCCTTTGATTTTTTTTGCTTCGTTCAGGTGCCAATGCAGAGTTCGTTCCGCGTCGCACCATCACCGTAAGATCTATCAAGTCGGCTGTGACGCAGCTGTCGCCAGCCGTTGAAGCTGCTGGACTCACTGAAGAACAGAGAACAAAACTTGTGGTTAGTGAAGCTTTTTAAATCTTCTGATCCCTATAGTTGAACAGGTAATGACAGATTGTGTTCTCGAAGCAACTTGCGAAAACAGGTGGCGTGTACAGACTGCGTGTACCCATCAAAACGCCACAGTCGAATCGTATTGCCTACTTGTCGTCGTTTGTCGAAGCCGTAAGATATTCGCATTTATTTTACGATTCATTCATTCAAATCTACGAGTAATATCTTTCGAATTAATTTAATAATTACATGTATCCATTTTATGAATCCAAATCCCAGTGTTCCCTGTACGAATCTGGTCTTTCAGATGTATTGACGATCCACACTGACGCTTCTGGTCAGCCAGTCGGCCTTTCAGCGACGACTACGAAACCACGTTGCGACGGGATCTCTTCCGTACCGATTTCAAATCTCATCAACTTTAACACTACAGTCGAAGTTCAGCCAATTGAAAACGGACCATCGTATGTCGTTAACATTAAAATAGGAAGAAATCATTTTAACACTTTCTTAAGAATAGTTTTAAATATAAAAAAAATGTTATAAAAGCGATGTGATTTTAATTTTTTTATTTTTAAAAGGAAGAATGTAGGCCTAATCTGGAATTTTTCTAAAAAATAAAATTAATTTATTTCGTCCAAATTACAGTCCGGACACGTCGGCGTACATACAGAAAGTTGACCGTGAGAAAGCAGAGAAAGTCAAAGGAGAGCAGGGCGACAATCGGTCATTCTTCGCCAAATATGTGAGGAATGAAAATTTAAAAAAATGCTTCCCTTACGAATATACAGTATTATACATGTATGTTTCTTCTTTCTGATTTTCTCTTGCAGTGGATGTATATCGTTCCCGTTTTCATTTTTATCTTCATTTCTGGCATCGCCAACCCGGAGGGCGGACGTTGAGTTTATCTTCAGACAATTTCACATCCTTTGAAGAAGCAAAAATTCACATATACATGAAATAAATAAAATACATGTACTGTCTGGTACATGTCTGGCCAGTAAATCCCAGTGATTTTGTTTTCTTTACATTTTCTCATACTCATACATAAAAAAAATATGATCTGTGTGGGTGACGAATGATTCACGCGATGGTCTTTATAGCAGTAGAGGAGGTCATGCTGTCGTACGACATTTCCAAGGGAGGCATGTTTCCGTTGCTACCAAAGTGTCGCCCAGAGTGCGCCAGAAACCGCGTTGAAGAGGTCATCATGTTGCGTCGTCGCTGCCGAACGAACATCATGTTCGAGAAGACCAATATCACCTGCCAACGAATCCAATCAAAACGCATGTAATCATTGTAATGCAACTAATGGTCAGAGCGAGAGAGCAGTTGACATCACATCACAAGCATGTAAACTAAAATTAGGGCAAAGAATGAAACTTAGTGCGTTTTCTGCACGCGCTACATGTTAGGGCTGATTCTGAGTTTCTGACTGCGCAATTTTTATCGCGCTACGCGACCAATCCCTTTATTACTTGTATAACTAATTTGACAATTTGTTAAGTCAAACAAAAGATTGTGTTGGATTGCATGGTAAAAAATTGCACAGTCAACATCCTCATATGTAAGAATTAAATGTACAGAATCAATTCCAGCAGCTGTCCCCATGTGGGATTTATTTCTTACATCTGAGGGATTAGTATTTTTTTTCTGTCAGAGAAAAATAGGCTTACAATTAAGGAAAAGTAAACACGTGAAAAAAGAAACTGCAGTCACTCACCGTAAATAGGTGCATCAGCCAAATGACCATGCTGGCTTTTGGGAAACCCATTGCATCGAAGAGGATTCCGCCAACGGTCGGACCGTAGAAACAGCTATAAAATGTAAATTAAAAGCAGATTAGATAAGAGTACATTAAACTATGCACGAACCATGCACATTACACAAATCTGCCACCGGCTTTTTCACCAACTTGCCGTAATCATATGAGCGCTGAAATTTCGCACATACAGTTTGGTACAATGCCAACTCTGCTAACATAATTATTACAATTTGGACTCGATTCGATGCGCCAAACATGGCCCCAGCCGGCCAGTCCCTTGGGGACTACGGGCAGAAAGTTTGGTTTTTATAAGCGCGTTTAGTACGAAATTAGTTTTGTAAATGAATGTAGTTAGGCCTACTATATATTAGGGTACTAGGGCTAGTTACGTATCAAGTGGAAAGAATTAAAAAAATACAAAAAGTGACAAGGCATGCAACGGGGCCAGTTCGCGGCGCGTCGCCTAGTTGTCGGGCGTTTAAGCCTCGCTGCATGTGCGGATGGCCATGGGGCATTTCAAACCAAAGGAAGAGGAGGAATGCTGACCACCCCCAAGAATAGAGCTAAGATTGGCCGCAAGGCGGAAGCGGGGAAAATCAAAATGGCGCAAAGTTCATGACTAATGAACAACATCAAGTTTTAATTTGAATTTGATATGAAAGCTAGCGGGGATGAGTGGTACTGTTAGCGTGCTGGCCTTGCAACCTATAGGTGCGAGTTCCCGCCCTGGTAGTGGGAAACCTTTCAAAAATAAACCGCAGACGGACGGACACAAGTAAGGTCGGACGGACGGACAGAACACCGCTATTAATTCCGGTACCTATATTGACCCTTTTCCTCTGGAAGTTAATAGGCGCCGCCATTGCGCACGTGCGCACTTAAGACTGGCTTCGTCACCAATCATGTTTGCGATGGACCAGCGCATGTGACGTGGAATTAAATGCTCGAGCACAATGGCGGCCATGAAACGAAGAACCCACGCCCTCGAGAAAAAGGTCAATAAGATATTTTAAAATAATACGAAATCATTTTTTTGAAAAATAGAAAAATAATTCTTTCCGAAATTTAAGATAAGAAATGCTATTGAACCTTTGGCTGGTATCCCTAACTTTATTTGAAACTTGAGCAGAGCTTATAGTTTAGTCATCTTATGTCAAGTTTAATACAAGTACCGGTAATGATTTTGCTCCCCATGTTGCACACTGGAGTAGATTTAATTGAACCTTAAACCTACCCTAACCTTTAGGGATACGGTACCGATCTTTGTCACATTTAGAAATAAGCATTCAACTAGTATGGTACGTACCATATATGTCAATATAAGTTCGAATATGTCTATGACGTAACTACGCAGGCTTATAAATGCACAAATATCGTTCGATGAGATTGATAATTAATTGATTACCATACATCATTTCAATTAAAATCTTATTCGAGTGATGTTTCCGTCATCGCGTGCTTGCACAAACGAGCGACAGATAATCTTAGTACTTCTGATTTGCGCTCGTAAATCTCGCCCTGATTAATTCTTACCCTGCAGCAAATATGGCGTTGTAAAGGCCTGAAACGAACCCCTGAGACGCCATATTCCTTGGATAGCCACAATCCCTAAATAGAATATAGAATTTATTTATAATCTAAAGTCAAAAAATGCATTAATCTCATTAGGGCTAATAGATTGTGGTACAAACTGAAACTTCATATGAACTTACACGATGCCGTCCATGATACCGATGACAGAACTGACCAAACTACAGCCGGTACCAATTCCGCAAAAAATCAATCCTATAGTCACCAAGATGATTGACCTGGTAAGGTGAGTGAATTAATTATTATAAAGTTCGCTTTAATAATATGCATCATCAATCAGTCAATTTGTTATACGCCTACAGTAACAAGTGTAATTATACAACTGTAGTATTATACTGCGTATGTACAGTATATACCGGTATATATATTTTCATACAGACGCACTTTTCGAGCGGCACGAAGGACATCGGTCCAATGAGAATAAGCCCAACTATCTGAAATACGGAGCCCACGACGATTACGAAGTTGGCGTGACCCTGTTCATAATTAAATCACATACCGGTATTTAAAAAAAACAAATTCAGATCAGGTTTATATTGTCGAGATACAAACGGAGGCGCACCTTTTTATCGACGAAACGCCCCCAGAAAGCTGAAGATGCGGCGTACATCAATCCGTTTGCCATGAATAGCAGTCCCACTTGTAGTGCACTCAAGTGGAGCTTCCAAAAGCAACGCCAAATAAAAATGACACATACGGTGCCGTAAATAAAGAAAATTATAATTAAAGTCGTTGTTTGTTTTTGATGGTGGTACCGACGTATTTTATGTTGTCGTCAAATTATTACCTAAGGTCTCAAACTATTACTGTGAAATTTAATTGTTGTTTTATCAATAATTGTATATGTAATCATTTTTGCTATTGTCTAGACTACATAGAAACGATTTTTATTATTTAAATAAATTAATAATAGTACAAGGCTCCGTCGTCTTGTCGACGAGCGTCTTTGCCCACTCCGATCTACCAGACCAAGCCACAGTCCCTCTCAGTGAGCGCCTGAGGCTTAGCCTGGTAGATTAAAGCGCTTTAAGCCTTCAAAGCAAAGGAAGAGGGGGAATGCTGACCACCCTGATTGGTCTAGCACCGCCAAGAGAGAGGAGGAACGCACCACCAAGAGGGAGGAGGAACACACTTTACCACCATTAATGTATAGATATATACAATGTATAGCGATAGGTCTAGCGGCCTAAGTCTAGTCGATCCTCAAAGGGTTACAAAATAAAAACAATAAAATCTCGTTTGGAGCACTCACCGATCGGACGTTCGGCTCCAGAAGAGCGGAGAAGAATCCCACGGTGGAAGCCGAACAGAATATTGCTGAGGAGAATGCTATAATGCTAGGCGAACGCATAACGCGCAGAATGCTAGGGCCAGCAACGTCAGCGCACACCTCTTCTGCACAGATATATATGAATACACGTGAAAAATAAATTAAGTTACCAACTTACTAAACAAACATTTCAGTATCGTAATTGATATGTCTGCGTGTTGTTTGGCCGTATCATCGCTCACCAATCTCTCGGATGTAACACATGGAAACGAAACAACCGAGCATGAGTATGGAACCAGTGACGACAAATGGAAGTCGAAATCCACCGATCTTGCAAAATAATGAATCGTACTGTACTGAAATATATATATAGGGTACGCCAACCAAATTATGCTTTTCGGAAAAAGTCATTGAAAACATCTACATTAGCCCTTGTGCAAATTAGATAAACTTGCGCGCAACATGCAATAAATGTATCATGCAAAGTCACACTTACGTGTGACGCTAACATGAGAGATACAATTTGTATATGGTGCGATCATGACATAGTCTGATCATTGTGATCAATATGTTGCATGTTGCGCGTACGGTATCTATTTTGCGCACGGCCTAAATTGCATAATTGCTAAGCACTCCTTTTAAAAATCAAGTCTTTTTTAATGGATGCATGAGTGAATTCGTTATTCAATAATCTATTGTTACCGTAAATAATGTTTTTAAAGGATGATCATATTCATTATTATTATAATTCTACAATGTTTTATATGAAAAGCATAATTGGGGGTCTCATAGTTATTAATTACCGGTAATTATGCAGCACGGTACCTGATAGAGAGCTCCACCAACTGTAGGACCTAAAATGGATCCCATGCCAAAAGCAATTTCGACGTAAGCCTGAGATTAAAATACATTCAATTACATGTGTTGAATTATTAGTTGAAGAAAAACAATAATCAAATAATTATTTTTGATTTATTGTACCGTGTACTCTTACAAAGTATGCCTATAGTTCAATTGTTTGCTGGACAGCGAGCGATAACAGACCATGGTCCGTACCACGTGCCAGTGTACGCTCGTACATTCGGGTTAAATGAATAAAATTAGGCCTTCAATTATATATTGCACTTGACTTGTAGCATGTAAACTTTTTATTTATTCTTTCGTTCTTTTTTATGCGTTTAGTTATTTTGAAAATTTCTTTCATGTCAATATGTAGATGAGCGATTTCCAATAATTATAATCATTGCGTTCTGGTGGTTTGATGCTACGTACGCACGAGTCTCTCGCTCGGACATCATTAGCATTACATACTAAAAATCTTAGAATACTCACGACAGCTGAGGCCATTGCTGAAGCAGAGCTGCAGCGTATGGACATCACGTATGAAGATCTGAAAGAAATCAAGTTCCGTAAAAGTACCAGTAATTCAATTTTTGATCTTGAAATTATTTTAAGCAAAAAGAAATATAACGTAATCTTTGCTCACGTATAGACAGCACTTTCTCCAAAGGCGGCCACCACTCGGACGGCAATAGAAAGAAAAAGAAACATCTTTTTGGGAGGCGAATCATCCAGAAACCTGGCAGAAATCCATGCAAACAAAATAAGAAATCATTGATCTAAATTAATGACTTTTTATTGGGGAATTTCGAAAAGTAAAACGATGTCGATACCCGAATAAAATGGTACAGCCAGCGGCCAGAAAAACCCCAGATTTAAACATGAACGGAGCTCCGATTGTCTTCATCTGGAAAAAATATTTTATTTCTTAATTGTGTCAGCGAGCGAAGGATTTTAGCAGACTGAAATGGTACGCGGCTGTCGTTGTTCCAAGTGTTAGATGTAGTTAAGTGGTTGTCCGTGAAACACGTGTGAGTGACGAGAGCAGCGAGGCGAAACATTTTATGAGGGCGTGGGCTTCCAAACTTACAATAATCCTGAATTTTTATCATTTTTACATCAAATCTATAAACGCGTCACTCACATTCCATTTATTACCTACTTAGGGCGAATTCCCAAAGCAGCGAACTTGCTATCGAGGCAAAATCGATAACTGCGCTACATGTAAATCAAACTCATAATCACGTTTAACCTGTACGTTCATATTAACCTGTATTATACCTGCTACTCTCGCTCAGACATTATTAATTTATTACATACTAAAAGCCTAGTTTATTTAATTGCAAATATGTAGTTGCTGGGAATATCCCTTACGTATCGGCCATAAACCGGAGAAGTGATCAGGATGATGAATTGAAAGACGCCAAAAACGAAACCATACTCTGTAGGAGTGACACCTTTCTTTGCAGCCTTGAAAATAATACAAAATTATAAAAGAAATATGCATAAAATAGATATTACAGGCCAAATCTATAAATTAAACTTGCATTTTAATTAATTAAAGGTTGTAATTTAATTAAATATAACTTTGAACTTAGTTAATTAAACAAAAACTGCCAAAAAACTACATCTGTACATGTATCCATAGCAAATTAGACAGAAAGTGAGAAAAATTAATCAGAAAGATATGCGTGCAATAGGCATTTATTCTTTCAAATGTTGTTTACGACATTGAAAATTTAAAATCGACTTCTTTTAGGCCTACTAGTCGAGTCTTGACTGTCGTAATTAAAAATCACGAACGATCGTTATCACCTCGGCAGGATAGAAAGGCCCTTGCAGGGCGAAACAAATTGCGCCAATGAACAGTGTGCCCAAGACAACGATTTTGCTGATTGTGCGATGGCGTTGACCACCACCAGCACCACCTCCGACGCTGATCTCGATGCCGACTCCATTGCTATTGTCGAATCCATTGGCGAGTTCTGCCCGGCTTGATCCTAAGTCGGAGACGCACATCACAATTCACACTGTTTTGATAGTGGTCGTGATGGTGGTGGTGGTCGTCGTTTATTTTGGTCCCCTTGAAGCTCCGTTAATTCACAAATTGAACACTGAAACCATAAAAAGTTAAGACAAAATTATTAGGACTAAAAACTGCATGTGACCTACAAACTAAAACAACAAGCTACGCGTTATATGAAACCCACAGAAAGAGCGATGGATGACGAAAGTCATCCAACCTTACAACGAGCAAGGGTCAATCCGGATCGCCTTTTCAATCGTCAAGAAGGCAAACAAACAAATAAATAAAAAAGTGAACAGTAGCGCGCAGCAGCTGTAGCAAAATAAACACTTTAAAGTCCTAGCTGTGTGTCACAACTGAAACGAAATATATTATTTAAATATGAAGTTAGAGTATGAGGCGATAGATTTTGTCGATTATAAATGCTGAAATTGACAGGTATGGACTTGGAAGAATTTAATTTAAACCAATCATAGTCAATGTAAATTATTTTAGCCTCTAAAGCGCCGGCGGTCCTGCTTTTGAAATATCTAGTAGGCCTATACAAAATTATTTTTCACAAGCACCGACACAAGATTAACTCTACCCCTTGATCACGTTCTCACTCTCTGTCCCTCCTCACACTCCACACTCCAATCAAATGATATCTTATGTCAACATGTAACACGTGACAAAGATAATATTTCGTGAACAATTCCTTTTGTTAATTAATGGTACTGGAAATATATCTAAACTATGGAAAGATATTAATAAAAACAAAAAATAAAGTTCTAATCAGGATTAGGTCAACTTGGATTTAGTTAAGACATCCTTGATTGACGCACAGTCTAATCTAAAAGGTTTATAATAATCACGACTCGTGACCATAATGGGAGTTTTACGTTTAGGGTGTCTAGATTTCGATACCGCCTATTCGGTGATTCGCCTATTTCAGACAAAGCTGATTGATCGTAACCAGTTCATTCTGGATTTTTGTTTTCAAACATTAAAATAACTCCTAGAAGTATGAAACTAGAGTGCAGGAGCAGCATAGTGATCACGTGGAATCAGGTCAAGAAACCTCCTAAGAACCAACTCATAATCCAACTCAATCACTCACCATTCGATAAGTCCTTTAGTCTAATTATCAGTAGTTATCAACATCCAGCTATTAAGTGCCTCACTCTCCAAATAAGAGAGAGCGAGTCACGCATTCAGGCATGGTGGCGGTCTGTGACCGCGTTCAGCATCCGTTCGCTGACATCCCACACTTGGCCAGCGAGCTTCACGTTTACAGCAGTCTCCGACGCTCGACACCGGTAGCAATTGTTGAAATACAATCCGCCTGTTCCTTCCAACTCAGAAGCCACCGCACAGAAGACACTCGTTGAGCACGCTTGTTGCTGCCAAGTACAAACACTGACATTCATAATGACTTCCAAAGACAATAACGTAAAGCCTGAATTTCTGGCGTTAAAATCTAGCGGCGGCTTTTACGGCGTCGTTCATGGTTATTTGAAATTTGAAGTTCAACCTATCTTAAAGCAAATGACATCAGTGACATGAAGGACAAATTCCAAATAAAATCATATACAAGCCTCAGTCGAAGACGCTAAAATCTAACGCTAGCGCTCATATGAAGTTCAAGCTTTAACCTGAAAAACACAAACAGAACAAAGTTTGATTCACACTTGGCCGTAAAACGTCGGGCAGAATACGTTACGATTTAGGTTCTTAGGAATCGTAGCGTCTAAACTCCCCATTGCCCTATCTGGATTTATTTATTTTTTCATGCCTTAAGGTAAAGAATTACATTTACGTGGACGTTTCAAACCTAAATGTCTATGTTGTTATCACGTTTCAAAAATTTCAAATCTTTTTTGACAAACTAAGCGTGATAAGGAAAATTGGAGAAAATTTAAGAACATATTTTAATATTACATACGTAACGCATCACGTGACGTTCAACGCCAAGTGTGGACGGAGGTTTAAAACAACGCGTAACTTACCAGGGACTTAGTGAAGGGTCGCACAAAAGCGAATAGGACTCGATACAACCACCAGTAGCGAGATAGCGAGGAGCTGACCATGTTGCCCGGATGAACGGCATTAGAGCGTACGTCATATTCGCTCAGTCGACGGTCAAGCTCGTTCGAGAAAAGAACGTTGCACAGCTTCGACTGATTGTAAGCAAACATGGGTACAAAATCGGTGGCTGTGCTAGGCGACAGCTGTTCCTCGCACGCGTCCTCCGCGCTCAGTCGAGAGAACCTTTAACAATTAAACACTTCAATTACGGTATCTCAACAGTCAATAATTGAGGGCAAATTAAGAGGAAAATACTTCGAATACCTGTGAGATTCCGATGAGAGAACAACGACACGGGCTGGCGAGGAAGTTATCAGGACATCTTGGAGGAGACGAGTCAAGTAGAAATGAGCCAGATGGTTCACCTGAAACGTCCATTCGAAACCGTCCTCCGTCAGTGCGTGCGGCAGAGCAAAGACACCCGCATTCAGAACCAATACGTGAAGCCTCCTGCACGTCAAATAAGCCAATAACATTGATCCAACTCATATATTACAATAAAAAATAGCTTGAGATCGTTTAAGGCTGACCTGAATCGGTTCTTGAACTCATCCGCGAAACGCTTAACGCTGCTTAAAGACGCGAGGTCCAGCTCAATCGCCTCTAATCTGGCCAGTGGCTGAGAAAATTAATGAGTGGACCTGGATTTTCACTTTTTAAGATTATTTTCTGAACAGAAATATTTTTGAGTGATTATAAATCTGAAAACCCAAAAATCTACAATGTGTAAGATACTTTGTTGATGAATTTTAAGAATTTTAATCATTTTGAAAAGCGGGCGCATGGTTGACGTCACTGCGTTCAATACCGAATGCAGTGGAGTCAGAGCTCACACAAGTCATTTCGTCATGATTTATGAATTAGAATAGTAATTTATTACTCTGCAAGCTGCCCAAATAGGCTTAGCCAGAGGGACTATTCAGTCCAATGCAGCAAAAAGCTTTGTCAGAATCGTTGAGCAAATCGAAAAACACGCTCCTGGTCGTTGGAAATATTTGTCAACCAGATTTCGGAGGTCGGCTATAAGTTGGCCGGCTAAAAGTGGAATAAAGTGGTTTAAACCACCCCATAAATTTTTTATCAAAAGTCGCAGGCAACGGTATTTTAATTTAAAATACTGTAGTCTGCATCCTAATTTTGGATTCAAATTTACCGCGATTGGCGATTTATTTGTCTCCACCCTAGCTACATGTATTAGAAAAATCACATGCAAAATCTCTGACTTGCGAATCCGGCAATGTGCCAAAAGCTAAGCTAGATAGTCACATTTTATTTTCTGAGCAACACCCTTGGTGGAAGACGTAGAAAAAGGTTATCATCGTCTGCATTTGGTACTTTTGGGTAGGTTGTTAGCCACTTAGACGGCCGGCTTGCTGAAACGCGTTTAAGCTTGCCAAAAGGGTACGGTACTCTGGCCTTAACCTAAAAACATTAAATCTATGAAGTTTTAATTATTGGTGATGAGATTTTATTTTGTAGCGGGACTTTCCCTTTAAAATTGAATACATTAAATATAGGCCTACAATAATATTTAAAAAATATTCATTAGTTTAATTAAAAATGAAAGCTTATGCTCGACGAGTCGACGTAACTTACTCTTTCGTTGCGTATGTTGGCGATGATTTGTTCAGCCTTCAGCAGATCTCGGCAAGCCATCACAACGTGGGCTCCATGAAAAGCGAGAGATCTGGCCGTCTCCATGCCTAATTCATAAGCAAATAGAAATTATATATTTTTAGTGATTCTGTGCCCATAAAAGATCTGCTCTTAAATTAAGCTGCGTTGATAATGAGAATTATGAGATACCGATGCCACAATTGGAGCCCGTCACAATGATCATTTTTCCAGTGAGATCTCGACCGTGAAGAACCTGCAGTCCAGTGCTGGAAGCGTCAAAACGCTGCCGAAACTCATTGTTGGATTCCTTCTCTTCGACGGCGAACGCAAGTCTGGGATCTGTGTACGTCGTCTTCTTGTTGATGTGACTGAACAATAAGCAATCAGTTACGAAAACGTACGTTAAAATTGGGTAAATATTGATACATTTTCATAGGCTCCACACAATATACGCTCGTACGTAGGTCTACAGTGTACCTACTCTACGTATAACACGAATCCTTCGTCTGTGATCTGCTTTTCCCATCCATACGGCAAATCTATATCAACCACAGTCAGAAGTGAACTCATGAGAAATGTCATCAGGAAATAAAAGACAAACGTACCTGACGGAACTTTCTTTTTTTTGCCAGTTCTCGGATGCGACCAATGAGTGCTCTTAGAAAGGTGACTGCAAAAAATATTCAAAAGACCAAATATGAGATGAATTAATATTGGAATAGACCTTTATGCAATATGCAATTATGCATGCATGTCTTACTAAACTTCTTGCAAATATATAATTGATATAAACTAATCTTTTACGAATGATAGCAATAGTTAGAAATTATAGGAGAAAAACAAATCAGCACAAGTGGCCTGAGGAATCTATGCGAGCGGCTATTGCAGCCGTCAGATTGGGTGAAAAAAACTTAAGAAGCACCAGGAATTCTGGTCCAGGATGATTTTTATTTCCTTTGCCACTTTGCCAGATGTTATTAAACTTATTAATCAACTTTGCCCCACCAGTGGGGGAAAGTATAGGCCTATTGTACAAACATTTTTTTGGATACTTGCAAAATTTCACTTTCAAGATATCACAGGCAAATATATCATTTAGAAAAAATTGAAAGTTTATAATAAATGAATATACACCCTAAGCAGGCGGGAATGCATTTTATTGTTAACGCCTAGCTGGGCTATTAGCGTAAAAAAATTGGCAAATATCATCCTTTCCACTTTGCAACACCTTCCCTTACAGGTAGTTTAGGTCCCTGAATCCGGATATGCAATTTGCAAGTCTGCGAAGGGCGAAAAAATTTTAGAAAGTTTCAAATGTTAATACATAGGCTCTACTGTCACGTGCTGATTTTTTTCGGCAAGTAGCCAATATGTGCATGAGAGACTATTAATATTGAATGTGTGTTCATGTTTATTGCGTTCAGTATTTCCACAATTCAATCGGAGACCTTACTTTATGACCTCCCCTCGTAGGTTAGGTTACGCGGACTAGATTTAGCACTGGTTCAGTGGGTTAAGTCACGATTCGAGTGCACATCGGACTCGGGTGTGCGACTGTGCGTCCGATCGACGCACCGGTGTGCCGAGAGGGATGCCGACGCCGTCGACCCGACTTATTTTTGGTTCACAGACTTGACGCTTGACCGCCAAAAATAAAACGTTAGACCTATATTCGGATTCGGGGAGCCAATCTACGTGATTTGATCACAATTATGAATTATCCATGCATCCATTTTGAAATTTATCATAGGCTAATCGGATTTTAAAATTATCATTCGTACAATAGCCTACAATTTGTAATTTTGTATAAGATAGGCCTACGTGCGTCGATGTACATTTGGAACTTTGCCAATTGTTTCTGGCTTTCGCAGACTTCACCGCTAAAAACAAATATAGCATATTCGGATTCAGGGACCCAAATATATGGGTCCCTATACAATGTATATTAGGCCTATATAGGCTTACATGTACGCGCGAGATTCGTCAAAATCCGCCATACGAAACTCGGTACATGTAGGCCTACCGGTATTCATGAATCCGAATATGCAATTTGTTTTAGCGGTCAAGTCTAGTGTGCTAACCTGCACGCAATTTATAATCCTGCCTAAATTATAGGCCTACTTGAGGAAATAAACTCGTCCGTCCAACATAGCCCTCTCTTCCCAGCCTGATGGCAAATCGTCCTCGCTGTCTGACTCAAAAGCGTTCTCCATATTCGTTCTTAGGTTTATGGCCCGTTTATGGTTTTTAAAGTTATCACAGTGTTAACTTGTGTTATCACTGAGTAGTGTGTAGTTATGCTGGATTGCTGGGCTGAGTGGGCTCCAAACAAGAGTCCAAGTTGGCCAACCGCGGGAAAAAAAAATACAAGAGCAAAATCGGCGAATGAGCGAGCCGTGATCGTTATGCTGCACGGCTAAACTGCGCGTAAGGACTTGAAATTCGTGACCTCATAAATGACGTCACATATTTAAATTTTAAATTTTATATTTTCTTCAAAAAAATGGCGTCTCCATCTTCCGACGAGAATGATATGCTGAGTTTGCTAAAGGAATACACACAATTGAAGCGTAAGCGTTTACGATTAATTTATTTAAAACAATGCATGAAACCAGTACTATATAGGACATGTAGATTAATTATTCTAAGTTATAACCTGCCCAAACCAATTGACTTGCATCGGCTCCGGCCCCTCGGCCAAGTGCGCAGCTGAGGACTGTGGTGACGTCATTCAAAAGTAGGCCAAGGCCCAAAATTATTAAAAATTTAAATGTTCATGCACTTTTTTAAACGATGTGGCATCACATTGGTTAGATATTGAACGTAATTTTGACGTTTCATTGGAAGGCCACATTTTGTAGCTTATCCCATCCGATGGGAGGATTTGAGGGTTAGGCACCCCTCCCTTACGGGCTCTATTGGGGCTTCACCCCAAACCCCTCTTAAATCCTTTACACTGGTTTCACACGGACGACAAATTAGCAACGACGGACGACAGGACGACGGAAGTTGTCAGGACGCGCCGATTGGCTGCCGATGACATCATTTGTGCATGATGTCATCGGCAGCCAATCAGCGCGTCCTGACAACTTTCGTCGTCCTGTCGTCCGTCGTCCGTCGTTGCAAATTGTCGTCCGTGTGAAACCAGTGTTAAGCTAGTAAACCTACCCTAAACGGTCGCGCTTTTAGGTCCTATTAGGTGTGCCCCCGCCAGCTGGAGCCCGAGGGGGGGGGCTGGGTTCCAGGGGTTAGCGCCGGAGAGGGGGGCATAGATCCCTCCCGACGGGCAGGTGCGCAGAACACAATTTTTCGGGTCTAATTACCATCCAATGACGTCCAGGGGGGAACCTAAAAGCGCCAGCCTCTAAACTAGGCTAAAATAGGCTAAGCAATAAGAAACTGACTGCTGCCACGGCGTTTGGCAGGAGTGCTTTCATGGTGTCACGGGTACGGTAGGTACCGTACTATTTTACATATTAGACTGCGTATGAAAGTTATGGTGTTCGACTGTGCATTAATTCGCCTTTAGGATTTAGGCCATAAAATAAATGTAGGCTTACAGTAGCCTATATCCAATGAATGAAATTGGAAATCATAATAAGCACCGCAAGCATAACTTTCTTTCAAAAGCACATGTTATCATTTTCCTTTTATATTATAGGCTACTGGTAATAATTATTATCACTAGGCTTAGTAAGAGATATATTCTCCTTTTAGCATTGCCCAATCGTGAACGTATATTTTCAGGCATGATAGATTCCTGCAAACGAAAGAATGCTAGACAGCCAAGAACGCAACCGCATTTTATTACTTCCACGCGAACTAATAACAGCGACACTGCCACGGATGACAGAATACCAAGCAGAACTGCAAACCCGTACGTGTTGCGCACGGCAGACAGAGCTCCAGTGGCATCCAAGTCGATGTACAAAATGAATTTTTCTGGAATCGCCAGTAACCAGAAGCCGACGGCTGTTCCTATGGTCACGACTGACATCCCGAAACCTCTAACGGCTGCAGCAGCAGCTGTGTCCAAATACTCTTGGCCATCTAGTCGGCAAGCGAGCAACATACATGTACCTAGCACGTCTTCTAATCGGAAGCTCCTGAAACCTTCACTGACATCGTCGCCAGCCAACACTTCGACATTGGATGGCGTCAATCTTCGCCAGAACGCTCCAAAAATCATCCGTAAAACGAGCACCAAGTACAAGGTCATCAATAATGCAAAAGCGGTCGTCAATTCTGACAGCGGAGGTTCGGCCAGAAGTAGACATACTCTCCGTCAGGTTCGCAAGTACTCCGTTAAGTACGTGCCCTTTAGTAGGCCTTACAGTTCGCTGCTTTCCAAGAATTCGCCCGTGATGATTAGCCACAATAATCCGGTCTTCGTCAACGGACGATACGCCCTGAGGCGACGTCGATCCGTCTCGCAAGCTGAACAACGACGAGATGGTCAAACGTAAAATATATAGCCCTATAAGAAAACTTATTTCTATGAACGAACTTACCGCAATACTGTAACCTATTTATAGGGAGAATGTTAAATCTTTTCTTTTGCTTTGTCGCTCAAAAGGAAGAATCGGCGAACTAACTTCATTGTTATCGGCAAGCTCTTGTACAAGATGTCCAAGACGAAGCTTTCCCGCACCGGTTCGGCTAAAACTGGCAATTCAACGACATCGTCGACTTCCACTCGCAGCACACCGAAGAAGCCGAGTGTCCTCCGAAAGACAGTGACGATGCGAGTGGCCAGGCGAGGCAAAGAACAAATCGTTTCCGTGCGTGGGATAAAATTCGTCATGGATCCGCAACGAAAAACCCTTCGTCGCGTCGCGGAGCACCCAAATCTCCAACAGTCAAACCTGCGAGGTGATTAGGCTACGATAGTGGTTTCTTGTCTTGTAACGATTTTTATTTTTTTGCAATTTAGGCCTATTATTTAGTTTATATCCTCGAACCTTGTAGCAGTTGCACGAATATTTTTGTGTCCATATAATTTTCCCAGCGTGCGAATAAGTCTAGCAGTTGCAATGGCACGCGACAGTCTTTAGTCGTATGATTATGTGTGGTTCTTAGTCACAGGGCCGAGAGAGCGGCTAGGTTAACGCGGGCCTCCAGAATTACATTAATCATTGATAGTGGCTGATGTGAACATTCTGTTTCAAAAACTTCAAAGTTCAAACCATGCTTTTGGCCAGCGAAGTTCTAATACATTAATTTTCCACCAAACGTTTACGTTTGATTTTTCACAGGCTTATGAGCGCATTCGCAAGGCAACGTTTTTGCCTAGGCCTACGATTTGGCAAAATCGCAAATTGCGCCCAATCGCGTTTAAAAACGGAATCATGCAGTCACTAGATTTGACATTTACTGCACTGTATTGCACTTAGAGGCTTAATTCGATACACCGGGATGATGGAAACGTCAAATCCAGTGGCTGCATAATTCCACCTTTATGCTTAAGTAAAATTGTAAAACCTCGCATTAACCTGTAAGTTTAAAACGGACGTGCTACTCTCGCTAAGACATTATATACTTTTAGCATAGTTTAGTTAAAGATTCTAATTTTAAAATCTTTTGCAGTCGGTATGTCGAGAGTTGACATTGGTAGTGACACGTACGTCCAGTCACAGCCTGGCGTTTTCATCAGATCTTCAGGAAAACAGCTTAGATCGTTGGCCAAGTGAGTCATTAGATCGTCATCGGCGGATGCTTGACGTTGTAACTCACTTATCTAATCACCTACCGGTATCTAATTACCTGTTGACAGCCGAGTGGTCAACAAAAGCATCAATCGGTTGACGGTCAAGAGTCAGCGATCACAACAGTTCTGCATGTTCTACAACAAGTTCGGCAAGTGCAGCAAACGAGACAAGGGTGATGACTGTCCGTACATCCATGATTCGGACAAAATCGCCGTGTGCAAAAGGTGCATTTCGCTTCTCAATAGAAGATTCTCCACCTCACAGCTTTTTATTTCTCTTTTCAAGATTCTTAAAGGGAGATTGTAACGTGACCAACTGCCCATTTTCTCATCGGCTATGTCGACTTAAGATGCCCGTCTGCGTGTTCTTTCTGCGCGGGTGTTGTTCCAGCGACACTTGTCCGTACCGACACGTGAACGTGAATCGCGGCGCTGGCGTCTGCGTCGACTTCAACAGGGGATACTGTCCGCTCGGAGAAAAGGTCTAATATGGAAGATGGTTTCTATTGGTTTCTAACAACTAATATCTCAAATTAAGAAACAAACAAAAAACTAAAATAATGTATACATCATTTATAAAATATAACATTGAATACTTGACTTGTGGCTACGATTAATTAGGTCTAATTAAGTATTTAAATATCTCAAATTAAAAACTCAAAACAAAAATTGAATTGAACGAACTTGACGGTATTATTTCCTTAAGAATGTTTTCGTGGTTGGTTTGCAGTGCAAGAAATGGCACGTGCACTCGACAAGTGTTTGGCACCGTCGTGAACGTGCAAGCGATGAGGACAAATCGAAGACAGATGGCGGTGTGGGGGTTACAGCAGTGGATACAACTAAAGATAGGTAGGCCTAAAATGATAGCCCAACTCTTTATCGCAATCACACGTTGTGAGCTGTTTGTCACCACGCAGGTCCATCGATGGTCACGACGGTCTTCCAGCATTCATATCGTTGAGTGAGTTTGACGCTCCTTCCTCATCGTCTGAAGGAATTAAAGAGGAGATTAGTATGAGCTGTCTGATGCAAATTTTTTGACACGCAAAATCATATATTTATTTGGGCTTACAAAAAATGTTTCATCTGTGAAATGAAAAACTGATTCATTCTTTCATGACTTTTTTATTGTTTTATATGATAGGAGCTCCCGTTGCTAAAGAAGAAATCAGAATTAAACCTAAATTTGTGAAAAACTAATGCCATAGCAGCACAGAAGAAGGCGCAGGAAGAAAAGAGACCCCATGGGGTAAGTTAAATTGTTAATCGGCTGAAAGAATTTACAAGTCATTTATTTTATTGAGATTTTATTTTTCATCTTTCTATAATACTGTGTGTATGAGTATAATACTGTATATGTATATCTTACCGTTCGATTAATAAAGGAAGACTTATTTAGATTTCGTTCGATATGTGCCCTCGACTAGTTTTCGTTCGATATGTGCCCTCGACTAGTTTTCGTTCGATAAATGTCTTCTGACTGGTGTCTTTCAAATGCGATTACAATTTTACAGGTTGGCCGCCAATCACTGGATAGGTTCTTTGACCAAAAATAGCGCATCCAACACGAATATTCGAACTGCCAACTTCCACCTGCAAAATCAATAAATTATAATGAAATAATTTTACTTAGCAAATCAAAACAATAAGTTAAGACTAGTTTAGTATAAGTTTCGTCAGAGGTCCTTTGGGCCAACAGGCCACAATAGACCCATTAGGCCCCTTGTTCCTCTCAAATTTAAACAGAACCAAGCAGTGGCGTACGCACGGGGGGAGGAGGGGTTGCCCCCCCCCCCCCCAGCGCCAAAAAAAAGAAAAAAATTTAAAATTCGCCTATAAATTGAGTAGGCCTACTGGCGTTACTAGAGCTCTGTATAGGGATTACTTGTGCAACTAGGTGTTACCAGTGGCCTACGCACGGGGAGGGTTTTAGGGGCTAAACCCCCTCCCAGAGGCAAAAGATATATAAAAATAACCCTATAAATTGAGTACTGCCGTTACTGGTGTTTTTGTTCGCGTGGAACTATGTCAAAAAAAGCCTAGTTATTGAAAAATTTCCTCGCTCGCTTCGCTCGCTCGTTAATTTGAATCAACCAAAGTGGTGCAATAAATTGAAAACTGTAGAAAAAATGGCGAAATATGTCACTACACTGTATTTCATCAAAATTGGTCAAAGATTTCTAAAAAAAAGTCTTCGCTCGCTTGGCTTTGTCTATAAATAAACAAGTATAATCAAGTTTTTATTCCCACTCTTGGTTTCTACAATTGTAGATGCATATTCTGCCTGAGGGGGGGGGGCCTTAGAGGCGCTGAAAACCGGGCCTGCTTAGTGAGTAATCCCCCCAGAGCATAATCCTGCGTACGCCACTGAAACCAAGGGGCACTGATGGAATTATGATATGGGCCATGGGAATTTTGGGAAGTAATAAATAATGCGGGAATGCAGGCAAAATTGAAAATAAAATATGCTTTATAGCATTTGGACACTGCTTCCGTTTATAGTATTGTTTATAATTTCTGAGCGACAAGAAGCGTGGATTAGCCCTACTAGCTTAGGCCTAATTGCAAAGTAAATAACTCAAATGGCACGTGCGCCCCAATCTCTGCCAACCTCTTATGACCGTTTGCATTTGACATCTCCTTATCGTCGGTATGGTAGCCTATCGCAAATACTGAAATATTTTAAATCTATTCTGATTAGATAATTTGGGCTTGATAAGATTAACATGAAGACTATTATTGTGATCCCTAGACTTATGTCCAACTGAAAGTTCCAAACCCCCATGTAAAGTATCTGGCAAACGCCGCCAACTGGAAAAGTGCACAAACTCCATCCATGTATAGGCCTATAATAGCTTTTGTGACTTATGAAGTTTAAATAGTTACGTTTGGTTTACATATGTACATTAGATGTCTTATACTAGACTGAAAACACGTAGGGCTAATGTAATTAAATTCAAGTTCAAAAATTCTACATACGGGTAACCTACCGCTCAGTGGAAACGGGAAAAATTGTTAACTTGAATTTCAATAAACTTTATATTTGTAATTTGTATTTATAAAAAGCTGTGGAAATTAGGATAACAAGGCGCCAGATCCGCTTCGCGGCCCGGCGCCTTGTTGTCGGGAGCTCTCCGCCCACTCCACTCCCCTAGACAAAGCCACAGGCGCTCTCAGTGAGCGCTTAGCCTAGGAGAGCAGAGCGGTTTTAGGCTTCGGCGCGTAGAGGAGGGATGCTGACCAATCAGAAATATAACATAATGCAGGGATTGGCTGGAGGAAAGAAGCGGGAAAATCAAAAGGGCGCAAAGTTCATGACTAATGAACAAAATCAACTTTAATTTTATTTGGATATGAAAGCCAATGTGACTGAGTTGGTAGGCGCGCTCGCCTTGGAACCCAAAAGTTCCCTGTTCGCGCCCTGGTAGTGGGAAACCTATTTTTACATTTTCATTCCAAAAACGGAAACACTTAGGCTCCGCCCCTTAAAGAGGGGACGGACGGACGGACAGAGCCCCACTATTAATATATAAGATGGTAAATGGGCGATCACCAGCAACGCAGATCACATCGAGTCAACAAAAAAGATGTTTTTTTAGTTGAAAACACGATTGCTTGGTTCAAAAATCCCGCGATTTAAACCGCAAAATCCTAGGATTCTGACTGCTGCAAATTGGTCCGGGATTCTCCGACCTGGGATTGAACTCCCTAATCATGCAGACGCTAGATTTGATATTTCCATCGTCGTGATGCATCGAATTAAAGAGGCATGTGCAATAATGACTATAAAAAAAGTCCGTTACTGCATTTACGCATTTAATTCAATGTAACGCAGCGATGGAAATGTTAAATCTAAAGGTGGTTCCACATGGTCGAATTTTCCAGCGGATTTCACGCGAACTCCAGCGGATTTCCGTTAAAACTGTGTCACGTGACCATCGCGAACGCCAGCGAACAGCCGCGAATTTCTTTGCGAACGCCAGCGAACAGCAGCGAATTCGCGGCGAACGCCAGCGAACGAGTTCGCTGCTG
>JAQIYI010000259.1:0-23243 GCA_034700265.1 Polyzonium germanicum
CCAAAATATGACGGCACAGTACCGTACCATACCCGGTACCGGTTTCCGCAAATCTTTGATTTTCTTCATCTCTCCGTTACTGTTTGTTTTCTTTATTTTGCCTAAACAAAACAAGAAAAATGGCAACGTGATTTGTCTTCACAGCTGCGCCACTAGAGCGCTCCATCCAGATGTAATATTGCGGCAAATTTAAAATTTTAGATTAAATCGTTTAGGTTAAATTAGATTTAATTTGATTTTAATAAATATAAAATAGCATTTAATTTAATCATTAAACAGTTAATTAATTTAACCACCGGCATATAAAATCTCATAGTGTTTGCAGCGATTTTCTAAGATTGTAGGGAAACTATTTCGAAATAGAAGTGAACAACAAAGAATAAAGTTGTGAAGAAACACATTCATTAATTTTTAATTTATCAACTTTGATGAAACTGCAAAACATATGTTTCATTACTTGTTGTCACGAAGAGGGCAGGGCAGGGCTAGGAGCGTGAAACAAAACGGAATGAAATGATACACATTCAGCCGAGCTATGATTATTTCGCGTTAAGGATGGCCAAGCAAATTCAGTAATTTAAATTAAATGAAAATAAAATACTGTCATTTAGCTACTCGTGCATGTATGAAGGCCTAACGCTATTAATTAATATTAAATTCATAAAGACGGTACTGGTGCAGGTATTTTAAAATGAAATGTATAAATTAAGACTTTGGAAAATCAGTGCATCGCCTGCAAGAATGCCGCCCAGAATTCTAGACTAATTAACTTTGAGCTAGTTGAAAAATTAAACTGGCAAACATTCGGCTAATTTGTATGAAATTACGGAACTAATAAGTTCATTATAAGAAAAATATTGCGTCTAGTGCGGCGAATTTTCCAAAAGAGAAAATGAGAAGCAAGACTAGCGCGCAAAAAACTTGATTCTATGTCTACATTAGGCCCTAACGAATCCTTAAGAAATTAATAAACAAAAAAACAAAATTTATTATTATAACGCACGTGTGTGGAGGCAGACAGGGAAAGGTCGACATTGAATTGGGCTCACATCTCAAGTTCTTAACTAGCCGGCAAAGTATAGCGAACGTAAGGAACCTCGACGTCTTCTCCATTCTCGTCGTTGCAACACAGTTCGAAAACAAGCGCCTTGACGTGCGGCTCTATCCGTTTCTTGGAGACCCTTCTCACAACTTCGGACATTCTGCAGCAATGACGAAACATTTTAAACAACTGTTATCGTGGAAACGGGGTAAAACAAAATGAGAGGCAGCCACTTACAGGAGACTCAGCCTTTCCTCTCTCTTCTCCTTTGGCATGAAGAACGAATACAACATGCAAACGCCCTGAGAAAGCATCGTGATTTCTAGATTGTACGTGTCCTGAAAGAATAAACATCAAACATTTTGTTGCTGTCGAAAAATAATTTGAAAATAAATATACAACTTTTACCTTGAAGTATTCCAAGAATTTTTCCAACGTCATTTCGCCAATCACTTCAAAACGATCCCAAAGAGTGAACTCGGTGTCGTAGTACTGTAAAAAACAAACAATGTGTTTGTCACATTTTTAATAAATTCATTTACAAATGCCGAGCCACCGAACATCGCATTTACCTTCAATTTAGACGCCAAAATTGGCTCCGAAAACCCGAAAAACGGCAAAGCCAGATTGACGAATGCATTCTTGTAGGATTCAAGCTTTTTGTGACCTTGCGCCAACTGAAATTAAATTACATTAAAGATTATAAATCAACGAGTGTTCATTTACGTTCCCCATTTGCATAGGCGCTATTATTTTTGACCTCTCACCTTCAGAAGTTCCAAACAGACTAAACCGCTGATAAGTGAGGTGGTCGTAGCGATGGCGGGTATGATGCGACCAGCAATGAGCTTACTCTGTAATAAAGCATTCAAAAAGTAGTTAATCAACTTAGTAAAGTTACACGATTTACAAGTAAGTAGTTTAAATGGGATAAATAAAAAGCAAATTAATAAGCACACCTTATGTCGGTCGGCCGGCGCAATATCATAATTTTCCGCTCTGAGATTAGAGGCAGCCACGATGAAATCCATGTGAAAATTGGTGTCATCGTCCTTCTCGAATTCGATGGGAGTGATGCGAAGATTGCCCAGACCTTCCCTCAAGGGAAGGTCATTCTGAATTGTTTCAAGTCTGGACGAATCCGCTGTTTGGAAAGAATTTCAAGATAAGAATTGACTTTACCAAAGAAAAAAATAAAACTCATGATAGAATAAAAATCAAGCAAACTCAACAATAGTTGTTGTTGGACGACTGAGCTTCTGCGTCGGTGACGGCAATCCTGACGCCTGATTTTGGCTTGAAAACGGGTACAGTGACTAGAGCCACCATTTCAACAACTCTCGCTCTGTCGCTCTCTCCTTTCATGCCGTACATATGAGCCTTGAGGTTGGCTGCCGACATCACGTAGTCCAAATGAAGAGTCTGTCAAAGTATAGTATGAAAGTTAACAACAAAAAAAAAGCACAAGGTCAAAGCCAGCATTGATTGCTTACATTGTTGACGTCGAACTGCAGTGCATGCGGACAACGTTTCGGCCCGGACCAGAAGTTCTGACCAGTGTTCGTCAACTGCGAAGGAATAAAAAAGTAAAACTCCTTGAGTAAACAAAAACGATAGATTAAAAAAAATTTCAAACAAACTGACAAGAGTAGCAACCTGATCAGCAGGAAAGTTAAAGAGCAGCTGAGCTATCTGGTTGTGGTATTGATGTTGCCAGTGAAGTCGAGCCCACTCGAGGCAGGCTTGAAAATCAGAGGGTCTCTCGTCGACTACAGCCCGTTTCACGCTGTCCAAAATCTCCAGCTGGAACATGGCAAAAATTAAATTAATTTCATAACAAAATTTATAACTCCAGAGCTTTCTAAAGACAACGGTGGTGCTTCTTTCTCACAGGTTGAATTCCAGGCAACTTGAGGGTTTTCTCCATAAATTTGGGATCTGCCAAGTATTGAGCAGCGTTCTCTGCTGGCAACCGAAATTCGGATTCGAAAACGTCTCTCGCCCACTAAAAATGATGAAAATACAATAAAATATTGGAAACTTTTATCTCATAATTAAAAGCTAAAAACCAATGTACACGTAATAAAAAACAAAATGAACCTGTAACGTGTGTTCGATGGCATTGGGAAAGTTCTTCAGGGTGCAAATCGGAATCGATTTTTCAGGTGGATCCTGAGACGACGAATAAGCTTCGGTCATTCGTGGAATCACAACTTGAACGTTACCTTTAGTGCCCAAAGTGCCAGATTCCAACAGCGATTTGTGATAGTAGACGCAACGTCTATCCATGTAAATTCCTGGATTAGTATATAAAACGATAACGTAATTTTACGATTAAATCCGACAAATTAATTGCATAAGCTTATTTAATTTTAAAAATTAACAATCTAAATAATTTAAAAATTAAAATATATACTCACGAGCGTCTACGTTGTCCAACGCGTTTGCCACGCCGTCCAATTTCTCGAAAAAGTCATCGTCATAGATGCTCTCTGTCTCTGGGCCAACACGGTTCTGATGAGCCTCGATCTTGATGGCCGGGTTCATGTTCTTCACAGCCTTAGCTGCAGTGTCTGCTTTCAGTTTCTAAACATTCAATCGAGGCAAGATCAATAGAATCCACGACTTGAGTCAGTCTCGAAAAAAGGGATTATTTGTAAGTTGCATAACCACACCTGAACGTCCCAAGGTCTGAACAAAAACTGCCTGTTCAGATTAGACTTCTCAATTGTATCCATGTCTGTGACGTAGACGCAACCATCACCACTCGCCAAACCCATCATAGCGAAATTCTTGAGCAGCTCACAACCGATAGCACCAGCACCAACCTAACGATTAAATTAAACAAACAAATTACTTCAGGTTAAAGAAACTAAATAAAATAAATCAATGAACAAACAAATTGTACTACGTACAAGGAAATATTTTAGAGATGCCAACTTCTTCTGAAACTCAAGACCGAATATGGCTACTTGAGCGTCGTAACGAGAATTCAACTATGAAAGTTTCAAAAGCAAAAAATTAGCATAATTGAAATAACAGACGGACTTATTTCTCAATGAATTCTACTCACTGGCTTGCAAGTATCTTCCGTCAACACTTGATCGACATTCTCTTCGGGCAAACATTCTACAGCGTCGAAATAGAACCACTGGAAAATGGGGAAAAACTTTCCACTGCAAGCCTAAAATAAATGAAAAAGATTAATCGATAAGAAAAATTATATAAAAGAAAAAACCGCAATATGCGATAGTTAAAAGAAAAAGAATTTCTTACCTTCATCACTTCCTGCGCGACGACACCACCGATAACTGCTTGCAAGGGACACAGATCACCCTTGGCAGAGTAAGCGAATGTCGCCAGCAACTTCTCGTCCAATTCCCCAGCTAGTTTAGTGGATTTCTTGCCGTTCAACTCTTTGACGATTTCAATCAGCGAATCCGCATCAGCCTTCACACGTGGATTGGGCAGTGAATTGTGGCGCTTCCTGTATTCGTGAAGTGACTCAAATGCCAGATGTAGCTGAGCCGGACGATCGAACTTGGCAAAGTCGCTGATTACGAACTCTGGCGATTCCAAAGATTCCTTGAGCGATTTCTAGATTAAATTCATATTTAGGAAATCAAGAGATATTTAAGTCTAACATAGAAAGAAAATTCTATAAAGAAAACTCGTGGTATTTAAAAAGGAGAAATACTCACAAAGTGGATGGTCTTTGGCATCTTGACTTGAGTCACAGTGCCACCTTTGATATAGTCAGACAGCTCACGTGTGTCACCAATGCTGAACGTGTATGGTCCTTTTACATGAAAAATATAACATAAAATAACCAAATTAATCGAATAAGTATAAAATTAAACTAATAGTATATAATAAATACAAACTAAATACAACTAACTACAACTAAATATAAATATGATTAATAAATAAATATAAAAACGGCCAATAAATATATATAAAATACGTTTATAAAATAAATTCAAACTTAACTAAATGTGAAATAAATAATATTGTAAAATAAATGCATGCATAAATAAATATAAATGCAATACAAACCAAGGACTTTAATCTGGCGAGGCTCGCAGCCATTCAGCTCTGTCATACCGTCCACTTCGCTGAATGTGACGTGATCGCCATCTTCGAGCCCGTGTCGTGCCTCGTCCAGACAGGTCACGACTCCATCGGCCTCCTTCGAAACGGAAGCGATCATGGCTGTCGCCGGCTGCTCGCCATTCACATCCTTCACGATGAAATCAGGGCCGAAATCGCAGAAAATCTGACTAGAAAATGGGAAACAAAAAAAAACAGCATTAATATTTTCCAAGGTCAACAGAAGTACGGATCATCGAAAGCAACAACAAACGACTCACCCAAACAGGCCCTTTGTATCGGCTACGATGAGAGCAATGCCAATAGGGTGCGTTATTTCGGCCACACGAAGTTGTTCGTCCAACGAAGAGTTTGTCAACACGACAACCTTTAAGATTTAAAAAGGACAACAAATTTTCACAATTTCAAATTTTTCCAATGGTAAAATTTTAAGATTGTTAGTCTTCACTGAATGACTTACTCTGAACTTCTTGATAAAGTCAGCGGTGAGTTGTCCGGTGTAGGCCATGACAGGAACGTACGCGTTGAGCTCGGCCAATCGAGCTGAGGACGCTTCGGCGCGGTTCTCGCCCAGATCGCTTTCAGTCAAGAAAAACTACAAAAACGAAACAAGGAAGAACGGAATCAAGAAGGAGGGCCTCGCTGCAAGCGAGAGTCGTAAGCAACGCTGGCGTTACCTGAGACGCGAGATCGTCGATGACGCAGTCTTCGGCGTCGTGTAGCGTGACCGATTTGACCCCACTGAGGACAACGTTCTTGGCCACCTCGATGCCGAGACCCTTGAGGCCCGAAATGAGAACGTCTGAAGTGGCCATTTGACGCATGGCGTCGTGTCCGAGGACATACCTTCGGTGAAGAACAAAACATGAAATATTTGTACAATTCGTATCAAGCAACAATGATAGGCTTGGCACAATAACCCTTACAATTGACGCGAGTACAAAGATTCGTCAATTTCCATCTCCTGCACGTTGTTGGATGAACCATTTTGAGCCATATCACCCTATAAGGAGCACAAAAAAGAAGAAAAAAAAACGAGGAATTAATTCAGGTTTGAATTAAGCACGCATTCAGAGCGCTGAAACAAATATAGTGCGGTAGCTAAGCAACCAGTCTTTTTGCGATACTGTTGAGCAGGGTTGACAAAGTATCTTGACATAAAAAACTCATTCTTGCGGTATCTAGAAAACACCTTTTTAAGTTACTTATTTTAGACCTACATGCCTTTAAAATAACACTAAAACGTACCTAGAAAACAAGTAGATATAGGACACATTAGGAGAAGTTTAGACCTAAGCCTTGATAACCTTCCAATCCAAAACATAATTTGAAAACGTCTTTAAAAAATTCCTAAAAATATGAAAAGGGATACAGAAAAGGTCTAAATAGCCCCCCAAAGATACAAAGCAAACGTTTAAGCTGATGAGGGACCTCAAATTTTCTGTACCGTACGCTACCAAGTTATCGTAAAAGTAGATTTGAGGTTGACATCAACTCTTGGCGAATGTGAGATTTTTGTGACAACGACCTAAAAGTGGAAGCCAAAGAGGCAAAGACAGAACGAAAGGACGATGACGGCGACAGAAAAAAGCCAATGCTAGAAACCCGAGTGATTTTCGCAATCGAAAGTCCCTCTTTTGGGTAAGTACAGAAATGTCGAAATTAACTGGAACACAGAGTAAAAAAAACCCCTTTGCAGTTTGCATCCTTTCTTCCTTCCTTCCAAACGTCAAATTCGAGTTCAATTACCGGTACACGACTATATGCAGTCGACGTTGCTTCAGCATAACCTACGCGCTTTTAGTTGCTTGCTCAACGACTTTGAAAGCGGTTTCATCAAAGAGTAGCCCTTTCTTGTGAAATCGTGCCAGACTATAGTGTAACTATAGCCTCTCCCTATACTATGGTCGTGCTTCAGTGCTGCTACTTTGGCAAAAGTGCAAGAGAAAAAAAGGCTGAATCGTAGGAGGCCGACTATTTAAAAGTCTTAAGCTAGTTTCACATGGACGGACGCATGAGAAATCATCACCTGACTACTTTTTTCACATGCTTAGTGGTCAAAAGCGTCACCCGATGAGGTTGCATGCGAATTTAATGGTAAATTGGCAGCAGCAGAAATTCGTCTATGTGGAAGCATCTTTTTAAAAAAAAATCATCAAGGTCAGAAATACATAGGCCTACGCAACCTGAAAAAACACACAAATAAATAGGCCTCTAGGTGCAAACGGTTCAACTGAAGGCCTAATTATTAATGGCTTATTAAATGGATTAACTCACAGTATGCCAACAAGCAGGGTTAGCAGGCGTTGCAAGGCTAACTGCTATAGAAAGAACGAATTCTTGTCTGACAACGATGCTCACCGCTTGCCAGCCGTTTCCTACGGCGTCGTGCATGGATGGAACTTTAAGCGTGTCGGCAATCGGAGGAGTTGGGACGTAGTCGTCGTTATTCAAATGGGCATTTTCTATCGTCTCGTCCCCCAAAGCCGGCGCCGTCGTCGGTGGCGACGATGTTTTGGTAGGCGGTTTCGTCTCCGTGCTGCAACTGGCACCCATTTTAATTGCGAGTGCGAGAACGTCGAATCACAAATGAACGATTGTGGAAGATGACGACTCAACAACTTCAGATGTGTCGGTCACGTGATTGCACATTCAAGGTTTCACGTACACACACTCTCAAGACCTCGTCGCCTTGGAGGAAATTGCGACAACTCTGAACTTGTTTCACTTGAGAAAGTGTCTCTCTTTCGGTCTGTCTCTCTTTGACGTCACACCGAATCTTGAAGCTTGCCAAGTGATGAGATCGTCGACTTTCGACTTTGGCTACGGGTATATATACCTTGAGACTTTAGAGAGCACTGGAGGAACGATCCAGAACAGTCACGACGAGACAAGCACGACCAGAGCCAAAAGTGGCGCAGAGGCACAGTGAGTCAGCCAGCCACACGATCACGATTTGAGGAACCTTGGCAACCAGTGGCAAAGTAGGCCAACATATTAAGAAACCAATATTGTACAAACGGTTAATCAATAAGGATTTCTGTGTGGGTGGAAAAGGTGGTGAAAACATTGAAAAGTGTTGTCAACAGCGTATTCTGGAAGAGTCCCGTGATGGAGCTCAAATTGAATACCGGGTATTGGTTGTTTTTCTTCAGGTGCTCTGGTGCCTGCGTGCTGGCCAAAATAGGAAATATGCCTCGTCTACTTATGAGCGAGGCCACCATCTATGATTAGATGACAGTTCTGTGAATTATTCACGTTGTGGTTCTTGATGTCGCAATTTCTCCTCACGTCATCCAGGCCTAACTGTTGTCAAAAGGGCTCTAAATAAATTGCGAGGCGATTATGAAGGGCAGAATGGCTCCCACGTCATCAGTTGCGACTGAATAAACAAACAAATAATCCACGCAACGACTTTCGATTAGGCCACGAATTTTCTAGTGCTGAGTTTCGATTTTTTCGGGTTTAGCCTAGGATAACCCGGTAGCTTAGGCCTATTTGCGAAATTGCATTTCAACTGATCCAATTATGGGCGGAGCAACGATGTCTCGGGTGACGTGGCTACACTCGAGGATTATTAGACTTCTGCAAAAGTTATTACGTCCAGGCTACTTACAAAAAGCTCCCTTCAGTTTTTCACAATGCCGCACGTTTCTTAAGTAGATGTAAACTCAAAACTGAAATTATTTGTCGCGATAACACCTCTGGACGTCCAGAAATTAGCCTAACTTGTTCAACAGCTCATGGTGTACGTCCAACCATCCAATCTGGCGAATTTGAGAACTCTAAAACACAGATAGACAGGCGGACAGTGAGCCGCTGCAAAACGATGACTGACAAGACTTCAAATGATTCGAATGACTGAGAACAAAATAACAATGTAAAGC
Source organism: Polyzonium germanicum (assembly GCA_034700265.1). Classification (NCBI taxonomy): domain Eukaryota; kingdom Metazoa; phylum Arthropoda; class Diplopoda; order Polyzoniida; family Polyzoniidae; genus Polyzonium; species Polyzonium germanicum. Next base: position 9,040 of record JAQIYI010000259.1, read on the forward strand.
AAGGCTTCTGACCCCGGCGGCGAGGTAAATCACGCGAAACCTTGAAATCAAAATGGAAAAAAACGAAATTAACCTTGTCGAATGAGGCGTGACGACGATGCGCCGACGTCAAACTGAAAAATTGGCCTACAAAATTGCACCAACGCTCTGTAGTCTATAAACCCACACACAAAGGATTTTCGGGAGGTTCTGACTCACCGTCTGGGCTTAGTGCAGTTCTCAGGGACTAATTATTTGTTTGGCTCACGTCATGTTAATTGCACGTAAGTGTGATTGTGTGCAGCCCAACCTGCCGACATGACAACTAGATGCGAGCTAGGCCTAGTCCTAGTCGATCGTGTCACAGATAGCCTAGATCTAGAAAATGCTGGGCTTACTGGATCCGCATTGCCCAGGCAAAAGTGCAAAACAGTGGACAAAAACAGACGACGAATTATTTTGCACAGTCCCAGTTAAAATATTATGAACATTAAAAAAATAGCCAACAGTAGCGTAATAGGCTTAGACAAGCTTAGACTGAGGCCTACGTTAGGCTGTCCCGTCTGTCCTCTGTAGACTCTTCCTTGTTTTAGGTTTTTATACAACCATACAAATAATGTAAACTTGATATAGTTTGCCTACTGTAGTGTAATTTAAGCAAGACGCTGCACCCACATCTCATTAACAATTACTTTGGACCTCCTAATCCTACAGTACAATAGTCCTAGGCCAAGGTCTAAAAAACCCTCAAATTAAAGTCAGTGAACCTTTTCTTTAAAGGATTGCTGCTGTATTGTTGAGCAAAATATTGGCTTTGCATTAAAATACTTGCGGTTTCGAGTGTAGAAACCCGTCAGCAAATCTCGTCTAACCATTAGAGAAAGGGCATCAACCTTAAGATTTTACGTGAACAAAGAAAAACGGCGACAGCTGGTAGCAGCAGCCTAATCTATAACTACGTACGGGAAGCCTATCAACAAAGCCAACTGTGGGAATAATTATTCGACTCAAGAACGCGGGCAGATACTGGAGGAAAGCATTTTTCTTATCTAGGCCTAGGCCTACATTCAGAAATCTGTTTGTGTGCGTGTCTATATATTGCGTTAGCCTTTTCGAGTCGCTTACGCGACTTCATTGGCGTAGGTTTACTTATGCATAAAATCTAGACAAAAGACTACATTTATGGATGATATAACCTGAGATGATTAGATTAGGCCTAGGCTAAAGCGCCCACCGGTAGTATAATATTGCTCTGGTGAAACACTTACGCGAAGAAGGTGCACTTTCTGCTTCGATGCCCCGTTCGTCTCGACGTTCTTCTCTTCGGCGGCGACGGCGGACTTCCTCTTCTTGGACGGCGGCGACGAACTGGGCGATGCGGCGTTTGTTTGCTCTGATGCGGCGTCTGAGGGCGGCTTGAGTTCCGACTCGGTCTTGACACTAGACATCTAAACTAATGTGGACATAGACGCACACCTAGGATTGGATGAGACGACCCAAGGCGATAGTCCAACAAAAGACAAGATAGATAAAAAAATAAATAAATAATCTTATAAATAAAAAACCACTTGTAGGCCTAAAGCACGACTCAAAGGAGCACAACAACAAAGGAGATGAAAATTAGGCCTACTTAGTTGAAGCTGCTTAGTTGGACCTGGAAGCAGAATTTTGGAGATTTCAATCAAGTTCTTCACGTCGTTACACAACTACACCTCAACAGCAACCTCCTTCTCGAGACAAAAAGCGAGATGCAACGAATTTCGAATTAAATTTCGATTAAAACCACGAAAAACACACCTTAACCTGAACGCAAAACAACACCGGGGAAAATAAACGAATAAAACGAAAACAAGATGGCGGCAGAGGTAATGCGCATGCGCGGCTCGAACAGTGTTGTTGTTTGACACAGCCTTTTTCCCCTAACTACTTTATCCTTTATCCTCAATTTATTTAATTATTTACATGTAATTATAAATTTATAATTAAATAAATGAATTTAAATGAATGAAAATAAAATGAATTTAATTCGAAAGGAAACAAATCCAAATAAACTTAAATTAAAACTCATTTAATATGTTTATTTGGATTTGAAACAAATCCTTTCGAATTAAATTCATTTTATTTTTTGCAAGGCTTGAACTGAAATTAAATTCCATCTGAAACGAAATTTGGTTGTAATTGAAATTTGTTATAAATGAAATTAGTTTAATTTGAAATGAAGTTCATATCTTAGTTCAATTTACCGGTTCCAGTATCGTTAAAATGAAACGAGATCAATTAGTTTACGATACCATACGGTACACATAAACATTTGCAACTTTACTTGTAGGTAGACCTAAGCTTATATGACTGATTAGCATTGTGGAATTATTAACATACAATTGTATGTAACCTTTGTTATACGCTAAATAACTTTTAAACAAAAGGTTGTGTCAAGTTACACAATAAAAATTCCACAATGCGGATCACTCCCTATAGAGATGCAGTAACTCACATATAAAATGGTTCGAAACATGCGTTTTAATGTTTATTTTACTACCAGTCTACACTGTAGAACGAATAAAAGGGCGACATAAGAACATTCAATTTGACCGGGAATATGCAGAAAGAATAGAAATCAAAAATAAATAATAAATCTTAATTAGAAGTTTATTAGAATTGTAGAAAATTCAATTCATTTCAACCTGGTCTAGCCTGGCATACTCCGTTACTACAAAACAATGTTTTTTTTTTCTTTTTTTTTTTGCTATTTGCTAATCTATTCTTTGCTATTGATTATATATCTATCTGCGGTCAATGAAAAAAGTAAATTAAAAAATAAAATTAAAAAAATATCCCGCAGCCTAACTAAACCGAATAATGTGCTCTTAATTAAAAGAAATTCTTCAATCTCGTAATTTAACTGCCATTTTGGCTAAGCACATTATTTGCTCGCCATTTCGCGACTTCTTATGGTAGATGAGCGGGGCTATGCCGTCGACAGCATCAGTAGCATTGACCATGCAGCCAGCCTCAACGTGCAAACGCCAGTTCGAAGGTCATCGTGCCAATATCAATTATCACACTAATTTCATTCTTCTCCCTTGCCCAAACAAAAATAAAAACAACAACAAAACACGCGGCTAACACGCGCCACACATCAGCAGCGAGAACCGGACATCCCGTGACATTTCCTAAGAGAAACTCGCGTCATTTGATCCACGCATCGGTAAGAACAGCGCGACCGCTTCATGCATGCACGCAGGAACGCACGCACGCGTGTACTACTCGGCCGCAGCAGGATTATTTTTTTTTAATCCAACGCCTAGAGACAGAGACAAAGAGAGAGATTGATTTAGTTGGGAGAGCACGCATATCTTTACCGCCCAGGATTCTCCACATTCTCTCTGATCACTTGTTACCAAAGATGACATCAGCGTCTGGTGCACCTTTGGGATGTTGGTACTTCTGGCGTCTCTCCCGATTGATGTTCAACACCGACGGACGTTGCATGGAGGCCAGCATTTCTGAAACAACAGTTATTAGAACACGTGCATCTACCTTGTTACCCTAATGGCGGATTCATTCTAAAGCTAAAACATGCATTTGTTGAGCGCTAAAACGAATCTAGTTTGTGCCGTTCACAGTAAAAGCTAAGATATAAAAAAGTAAGATATTTTATTGCACATAAATCTAACAAACGAGTTTAAAAGTTCATGCATACCTTGATAGTCCTCTTCTTCCTGTCGCTCATTGATGTCCAACGTAAGCTTCTTGACGTGCTCCTTTTCTGCCTTCTCAGCCTTTTGTGTGTTTAACAAAAACCAAAAGATTTAAGCAAAACTTTTTTAAAGTTTAAACAATCTGGAGGTTTCAATTTACCTGTTCTCTGTCTTTTAAGTTCAGAGCCAGTTCAGAACAGACGGGAACTTCCAGACTCTTGTATTGTTGCTTATTTCCCTTCCTGGTCATTAGGATGAAATTTATCGTGTTTCTGTCGTCTTCCACTTGACCTTCTGCGTCGAACTTTTGAATGGTCACTGAAAACGGAGTCAAAAGCGCAAATTGAAACAAAAATCATTAAAACCGTTTGAGTAAACAAAACTGCAACACAATTAAATCCTCACCTGTCTTTTTTATGTTACTTTTCGCATTAAGTGGAACTGGTATATCGACTTGAGGATTTTTCAGCGATTCCTGACTGCGATGCTGGAAAAAAATATTGAAACGAAAAGTTCCCCGTATGATTTCTCGACCATTTTGGATCATGGGTACAAGGTCAAATAAATAATAATAAAAAAACTAACTTGGATGTTCTCCGCTATCATCTTGTCGAATGCAGTCATGAAGTCTTCGTCTTCAGCGCAAGCTACGTGTCTCGGTTTTCCAGGCAAGAAGTGGAGGTTGTCGGTGAGGACGTGCTGAGAAGAGTCGCCAGTTGCGTATTGACCATCATTGTCACCGTCCTGAAAGAAATGAAAAAGCTTGTTAGAACAATGGTTTAAGTTTGGTTGAAATAGGTTTTCACATACGGTAATTGAAATGCATACGTCAGCTTCCATTGGTTGGCTCTGACTGTATTGCTCAACGTCTAGATCGTCGTCTTGATCGCCATCGACTTCATTGTCGCTGGCCGGTGTACTTCGATCGTCATCTTAAGTTACGATTTATATACAGAATAAAATAATAATAAATTCAAATGCATGAGCATAGGCGAATTTCATCTTGCTGTACTTCACCTTCGTCAGTTTCTGGAACGGTCTCCAAGCCGTCCGCTTGTCCTTCGTTCAGTTCATCACCACCGAGGGATGGCATTACTTCCACTGTAAACACAAATTGAGTCCAATTAATCATTAGATCCTTAAAGTTCAAAAGTTAGTTCGAGCGAACCATCTAACCCAATTTTTTCCGCATCTCCTCTTCCAAATCCTCCACAGCCTTAACAGCGTCGTCGTAACTGTCGAATAGCTTGAACTTGGGACGCAGGGTGATAATCGTGTCCTTCACCATGAACTCGACGGTCACCGGAAATGGATTTTCCTCATTCCATAATTCGTTTGTTCGCTTGAGCAAGTAAAAACGCTAAAGGAACAATAGAAATAAAACTCAGAAGAAATAAACTAACTATGAATTTAGGGTTTTCTCTCATTTCTAACCTGAAAGTAAGTTAGAAAGCAATCCAGTTTCTTCTTGCTTGATCCACTGTTGAAATACTGCCCGCAAGTCTCAAGCAAAATGCAAACGAGACGAAGACGAAACAGGTTTTCTGGAGGATCCAATTCGGATAACGCGGAACCTGTGAAAAAGAATTTAGAACAAAGAAATGAGAAGGCAGGAAGAGAATATTTTATTTATTTTTGTGCGTGAATTTACCATCGTATACAATGCCAAAAGTGATGAACGAGTAGAGCACCTTGAAGATAACAGCCGATTCAACCATGCGGTAATTGTAAAGTTCGCCCAGGTAGCGAACTGCGCTCACTCTACGCTGATTGTACTTTGCCAAGTTAATCTTGAATTTAAAAAAGAAAAATAACAAATTAATAAATTAATTATTAATTACTTAATACTTATCTATTTATTCAAATTAATATAGATAAAAATAACAAATGAACCTCCATTCCAAGACGAATATCTTCCAGAACTCCATCAACAACGTGAAGTCCAATATTCTCCTAAGCGAGAACACGTTTTTATTTGAAATTTTAAATGAAAACTTGTATTGTAAATAAAATCTTAGAAAAATATTTTTGTACTCAAGACCGACAGACTGACCTTGTTAGCAGCGAGGCCGGCCAACAGATTAGCCACGCATCGAATATTGTAGTACTTTACGTTCCAGATAGCGGTGAGACATTTAGTGGCGTAGAAAGCTGTGTCGGCGTCCTCCCAGTTCAGCTTACGCATCTGACGTAGCACCTTCTCGATGTTGTTCTTGCCCAAGTCGTTTTGCAGCAGTTTGCAGATGTACTCGTGCATCGGTAACCTATCCTTCTTCACAGACTGCGATTATACAACAAAAAAGTTATTCATTTATTTTTGCATGCAATAAAATAAATTCATAATGAGATAGGCTAGCACCTGCTGAAGATCCGGAGGATTACAATAGTAGAACGCGTTTTCCACCATGGTGATGTAACGACTATCGAGCGCTTTCACTGTTTTCTTTCGCATCATCTGGTCCTGAAACATTTCATTAAGTGGTACATGTGATTAAGTTACTTCAAACAACAATCTCTATTTTTTAATGAAACGGGATGCTGATTATTTGTTTATCTAACCAAGTACACTTTGGTTCTCTGATGCGATTCAGGCTGCCGAAACAAGAATCGACCGCAGGTTTCCAGTAGATTGCAGGTCATTTCAATGTGATGGTGACTGAAGTCGGACAGCAAAATCTGTTTTCAATTAAAGAACTGCTTTTTAACCAATCGTTCGCCTAAGTTTTAAATGTATTAAAGGGCACCTTAAGACAATGAAGCGCTTCAGCTTTGGCGTACATCTTGAACTTGGTTAGTTCACCTAAAATAAATTAATTTGAACCAAAGAAAATAATATATATTGAAGAATAATTAATGCAGACAAATAAATCACTTTAAACAAAAAAAAATAGGAATGCAAATTAAGTTAAAATGCTAATAAGTATAGGCCAACGAATACACATTGAAATTCACCTATGAATCTGACTGTTTTCACTTTAGACTCAATGTTAATTTGATCTTTCTTGAAAACGTGGTGCCTGAAGTCTTGCTTCAACATTGCCGCTAAATCATTCGCGATGTCCGCCATGCACGGGTTCAAGGTGGCGACGAGCCTCGCGTAAAATGGCAGAATGTCCAGTCTCTCGAAAGAAATTTAATCGACTATAACAAAAGACGATCGTTGGTTAAACGCTCAAATTAATCACACATATATTACCTAGTTCTGGGCACCAAGAAGAGCGCTTTCACCAGTTTCTTTCTGTTCGGTTTCGTGTTCAGATTCATGCAAAAATCTACGGCAGCCTTGAAAAATAAATAATGAGTAGAATATTTGTATTTATTATGATAAATAACTTAATGAGCAAACTCAAGGTGGCAGCTGATGCTCTTTTAAAAAAAGTAACATGGTCTTACCTTGTCTATAAGCTCACGATTGACACAACGGGGCAACGACGTAATGAACGCGTCCAGCAATATCTTACTAGCTGTGTTACTGATGGTTTCAGGCTCTTCTTCAACATCTAGTATACAACGATGGTAATATGATTATACCAGCAACTGATCTAAGTCTAGAACGTAGCACAGCATTATCAATTGTAAAAAAAATGTCAACCATCGACTTCCAGAGAAACTGGTTCGTGATCCTTGGATGACTGATCCTCGACCTTGTCGTCCACATCCATTTTGCTGTCTGTCGATTCACTCTCCGACACTTTCACATCTAGTTCCACATCTTCGAGCAATTCTACAAATTTTTTAGATAACCGCAATTTAACTCCAAATAATAAAAGAAACATCAAACGTGCCTCAAAAAACATGCCTTCAACGATGACTTGATCCGTAGAATCACTAGGAGTGTTCGATCTAACGCTGTCCTTAAACAGAATCTATAAAAGCAGCGTCACAAAGCGATATTAATACTTTTGAAACGCAGCTCCACAGACGAAGTCAATAAAATAAAAATTACGAACCCCAGGAATGAAAGCTTTTAGATCGGGTAGATTTTCGTAGAAACTGCGCATGTCGTCATCCTCCCAAATGGAAGTATCTCCATCAAACTGGAACTAAATATTTGTCGAAATTAATTACGTGATCTCAAAGTAATCACGAGCTAAGATTTATAAGAACAATTTACCTCAATGCTCTTAAAACGGTTGTGAATATCAATGCTGGCTCCACCATCATCTTCGGATCTAGTCATTTCTATAGAAAATGAAAATAAACAAAGAAAAAAAATCAATCAATTCAATCAAGATCAAATGCGAAAAGTGATTTGATTGAAGCACAGTTTATTTACCATCAAGAGGCAAGTCAGGCATTTCCTCATCCAAGGTATCCTTAATTAATAAAAAAAAAACAATTTAGATGATTCATGATAAGACAAGCGATATAATTTGGGAAGGTGTCAAATTTCTCACTGCAAATTGTTGAGTGCTTCCATACAGTTTCTCATAAGCCAATTTTGCGACTTCGAATTTATTCAGACGCTCTGTGCTCAATTCTCCCTTTGTCTGGAAAAAAATTATTTAATTTTTTTTAATTTAGTTATTAAAACTATTTAACTTTCTACTCTCCCCGAAGAGAGATCTTGTTAACAAACCTGAAGAATACGTCGATTTTGTCGTTCTGCATTCTGTAATTCTTTGTGATTCTTTAACAGATGTTTGCAGAGGGACGAATAATAATCTTTCAAGAGTGAACGCACATTCTTCTGTTTCTCAAGAGTCAACAACTAGTACAAGAAAAAAGTAAAAAAAAACGTCTATTAGAAAATTCATGGAAATTGGAAAAAAAATTTTGTAGACGAACTCACATCACTTCTAGGCACATCGCGGTCATGCTTCTCGGCCAACGACCTCATTTTGTGCGACACCAGTCCCGCGTAATCATCGCCACAGTGTTTGCAAAAACTGAGCACGATTGGCAAATTGTTGTGATCCTCCTTGTCCATGCTGATGAGCGTCATCAGCAGAGAACCGAGCAGTGGCAATCCTTCTTTATGCGTGAACACCCCAGCTGAGATCAACTCGGCGTAGAAGCGCAGATCAACACGCAATTTACTCGGATTCGCAATCTGCGTAAACAAACAAACAAATGAGCCTCAAGATGCAACAAACAATTAAAGAACGATTTTCAACAAGTATTTGGGGGCAGAGAATATTTATCCTACTTTTTCGTCTTTTTTGATGGAAAGAATTTTCTGCCAGTTCTCCAGAAGCATGCTGGAAAAATCGGCGTATCGTTGATGCAGCAATGAACAAATGTGAACGGCTGCCCCGATGTCGGTCATTTTTAACTTGGCGTCGACAATTGCAGAAGCCTAGCACGTATTTAAAAAAAAAATTAGGCCTACCGCTAAGTCAAAAGAATTTTATTGGTGCAAGATTATTAGTGGCGGGTTAATTACCACTTCTCCAATGTATCGAGTCAGGTTGAGCCCGTCCATCTCTTTGACGAGCAAGTCGTGCTGGGTCTCAGTGACACTTCGCTGTAAAAAATATTAATATCTAGATACTTGCAGAGAAAAGTAAAAAAAAATGTAAAAAAATAGATAAGAGATTTACCACTTTCTTAACAAACGCTGTATTTTTGCGCAGATTAGAATCGAGCTTAGTAAAGAAGGACTCGTCAGGACGGTTAGCTATAAAAACGTATTAGAATGCAAATTTTATATACCTAATTCAAGAACTTTAAAAGAAATATTGCAACTTGAAGGTACACGAACCGACGGCATTTTGATTTAGAAGTCTCTGCACTGCTCGAGTCGATATTTTGTAGTTCAAATCTCCAATCACTTTATCCAAAAATCTCTGAAACAGTAATATCAAATAAATTAATAACTGAGAAAAAATTCAACTTAAAACAAACCTTAATACAAAATTGTTCACACTAAAACTAAGCACCTTTTCTTCTTCAATATTGGCTGCATCATTGTCATGAGACGTAGAGTCGTCAGTTTTGATCTGGCCCAGCGTGCCAATATTCGCGATAGTCATGGCTACCGGTGATGACGACGATGACAGGCGATCAGGGACGCTGATAACATTTAACGAGTGTCGATCACCCTCGTCTCCTGTAGATTCTCGACGAGAACTGCAGTCACTGTCCACGGACGCGGTGGCATTCGATTCGACATAAGGGACAGCGACACTAATGCCACAACTCAGGGGTTTGGTGACTGGATTTTTCGCTCCTTTTCGTAGGCCACGACCCTCACGCTCTCGACGCCAACTCTTGCCACGCTTCTCTTCGACACACTATAAGGATGAGGAATAAAAGACTATTTAGGGCCTATTAACAAAGCAATCATGACTGAAGATCCGTGAGGCACTCAGATCAATTATTGTTTCAGGTTAAAGCAATCTAAACTAGGCTACATGCGTAAATAAAAATATCAAGTAACCTTTTCCATTGGTAACAAGATGTTGACTAACGACGATTCACATTTTACCGGTATATAAATAGATGTTGACGAAATAAAAATGATGAATAAAAAAACAAAGTTTAGAAATATCCGACAGCTCGGCTATTCATCTCACATCTGTCGGGGGGAGAAAACAAATCATTAGACTAGGCCTATTAAAATGTAGTTACGTACGAGTTGGCAAGCCTTTTGTGTGACATTGCTTATGCTTGTCGTAGGAATGTGATAAGAGTAGGGCTAGGGCCACTGATAGAGCGATCGACAGGCATTTCCTAATCCCTAATTCACGGTAGGCCTATTGTTCAGAGTACACAAACCGAGTCTCAGCTTGTGTGTCTCGGCCCGAGAACCGACATAATATTATGCCAGATTGATTTTAATCTCGCCAGCAGCCGCCATTTTGTGGGGGACAAAGGTTAATACGTGTGAAAAGCAATTAGGCCTAGATTTTTGACAGGTAATAGTAGGCCTCGGCTTATCTGACACAGTTGGTCAGTTGTACATTTCTAGGCATAATAGCTATTGCGGGCAGATATTACAGACATTTCTAACGTTACTAACCGCCATGTGCACGTAGAGCGGGTACGTCGCGTCTTGCGGAATGGCGTTCAAGTGACCAATCAAGCGTCACTGACATTTATGAGCTATTGTGAAAGAGAAACGAAAATAACACGTCTGATCAGAGAGAAAAAGTTTCAAAACGAACGAAAAACGTGTGAAAAACGTACTAAACAAGAACGCGGGCAAGGCAAACAAAACTTCAGACTGGAGAGCGCCATCTTGGATTTATTTGTAGATGGTGGCGCCACCTGCTATGGCCGGATTTGGCGGGAGAATTCCACATGGCATTTAGGGTCACGCTGACTCACGTCTAGTTATCTCTTTCTTCATAAAAATACTATTGCATTTGTGAATTTATTGATGATCATTTTCTTGAAACTTAATTGATTTATAGTTTCGCGGTTGAAATCAGCGTGAGAATGGCAGGTAAGCTTTGATAGACTGATATCAAGATGATCTTCAATTTACTGCAATTTTATATCAATATTTATGGGGATTTTTGGGGATAAGGTTTATAAGTTTAATAAAATTAAATCGTTAGGTATAATGCGGTTTACTTTGGAATTTAGAAATCAGTTAACTTGTGTAGGCCTACGGTAATTATAAAGAACTTATTTTAATTTAATTAATTTGGATTTTAAGCGCGCAAAAAGCATTAAAAATTTTCAGTGAAATTACATTTTTTTTTCTTTCCTGACTTGAGTCAGTCTTAATATTTCCTTCAATCTTGAGTGAGCCATGAATCAGAGCTACTGAATAAGACTGGAATTACCCGTTAGGCACGAATTTCCTCGGTCTTGTCTCAAGAATGGGTATAACGCTGCAATCACTAATGCTCGGCTCAATACAGTTCTTAGCCAAGACAATCTCGAGTGGAGATAGCTCACCTGTTCGCTGAGCTGACGCTTGTAGACCTTGATCTTCTCGTTGAGCTTCTCGACCGTGTCCGTGAGCAGCGACATGTTGTTGTGGTCCTCCTCGGCCGTGATCAGGATCTCCTTGACCTGGCGCTCCTTCTTGCGCAGGAACTTGATAGTCTCGGCGTGTCGGCGCTTCTCCTCCTCGAATTCGGTTTCCACTTCGCGGATCTGATCGGAATTTGTATAAATGCAATTTAACTAGGCTGGTTGTATGAAATACTACTAAAAGTGCGAGCAAGATCAGGGCTTCGTTGATCCTTAGAGGCGGTTTTTTGTACAAAATCGCTCGCCGCTGCCGCGGATATGAAGTTTCCGAGTCTGGTTTTAATATATCTGAATGGTGACGTCACCACAGACGCACGCGAATAAACACACTGACCCTTGACTCGAGCTTGCTGATGACTCGCTTGCCGCCGACCAGCGCGTTCGTCTCCACTTCCTCGAGTCTGATCTGCAGATTCTTCACCTCGACCTCGAGACTCTTGCGGATCGACTCGATCTTGACCACTCGCTCCTGCTCGTCGTGCAGGATCTCGGTGGTGTGCTTCAGCTCGACCGACACACGGTTGTGACGCTCGTCAGCCAGCTGAAAAGGCATCGAAGAAAAGCGTCTGTTTGGTTTTCTTCCGCTGGACACAGGAACAAAATGGCCGCCGACATTGAACGTATGTTGGACACCGATTGACTGACCTTGAGCTCCTTGGTGACCTCGTCGTAATCCTGCTGGAGAGCGCCCAGCTCGCCCTCGAGCTTGCTCTTGGCGGCGCTGATGTTCACGTTGATGGTGGTCAGCTCGTTGATGCGAGCGTGCGCCTCTTCGTATAGCAGCTCGGTGGCTCGCTTCGAGCGCAGGGCCTGAGACGAGATTTAAGGCATTTTTTGGCTTTTTTTAATTTTTGTCTAAAGTTCAGACGCGAACTGACAATTGAAACGGAAAGCGAAACCAAATTCGGCTCGGCAAAATTCCGTTTCAGTTTATAGTTTTCAGCTTCAGTTTGCACGGATTTGCGGACGGAAAATAAATTTCGGTTCATCATCGGTGAGATTTTAGACATCGGCTTTCTTCCGAGTTCGATATTCTGAATCCTCACCTCTCATTGGCTGATAGACGTCATGTGTGAGTGACGTCATGAACCGAATTTCTTGCTCAGATTAAGCCGAAATTCTATCTTGACAGACAGAATCTGAAACTGAAAACTGTTTTCGCTTCAAATTGTCTGTTTTTGCTTTACAAATTTCCGTTTCAGCTTGCGTCTGTGAACGGTGAAACTGAAATTTAGTAGGAAAACTGAAACTGAATGTTTTCCGCTTTCAGTTTCAGTTTTTCACTTCCCGGCTTGCTGCTGAACGCGCCTTTGGGTTGCGCAATTTTGCACATCGGGTCAGCTCGTATATATATTCTCAAATTAGGCCTATTGAAACTCAAAAGGAGACTAAAATTGAAGAAAAACACATTTCAGGATCTCACCGATTCGATGTTGACCCGGATCTCCTCGAGTTCAGCCTGCAGGGCTTGAGCACGGCGCTGAGCGACGGCGTACTGGTCCAAAGTCGTCTGCAGTTGGCGTTGCAGTTCGTCGTAGTGGTTTTGCAGATCCTACAATCGAGTGGCAAGACAGACAGACACACAGTTGAGCTGGAATGTCACTAACGACCTTTAGAGCTGTCTCGACTTGGAAAAATCCCAAGACAGCTGCTCTGATCACGCCCGCATTTCTCCATAATGGAAAATCACGTTGTATTCTGAGCCCGTCTTGCGATTTGTTCAAGTCTAGACTTCTCTTAGTGATTACAGCCTCATTTTAGTGTGAAGGTCTGATGTGACGGGAAAGGGGTTTTTATAGAGGTCATGCAGAGGTCATGCGGAGGACGCCTAGGCTCACGTTGATCTGCAGCGCCTGGCGCTTGATGGTCTTCTGCAGCTCGATGTTGTTGCGGTTGGCGACGTCCAGAGACATCTCCAGCTCGGTGATCTGCACCTGGTACTTCTTCTTGAGGCGCACAATCTCCGTCTTCAGCTTCGTCTCGGCCTCCATCAGACGCACCGTCAGCTGCTCGATCTCGATCTGAGTCTGCTTTCTACAGGGTGAGGCGAATAGAAAGGAAAATAAGTTTCATTTGTGGGCGACGTATGCGAGCTTCCGGTCGGCCGTAAAACCTCCGTTCACGAATCGGCTCATAGTCCGCGGGCGTATGCACTGCAGGGCATATGTCTGACTCGAAATAGACTCCAACTGCGTGGAGTCAGGCTTGATTTTTGATTTGATTGGCACCAGCTTCCATTAGCGTTAACCCTTTGTTTGGCGGACGTGTAAACAAAGACCGTCTTTAAAACACATTCAGGAATTTGGATTTTGTTTATTTCTGGCTGAGGACCCTTTTTGTTTTCTTTCGGATGTAGGCTTTTAAAGTTGCACGTCTCTCTCTCTCTCTGAGAGCTCTTGAATGGAAATCTTGAACGCGACTCGAGACTGTCTTAATCCCGTACATTGAAAATGCAGTTTCAAGTCGCGTTCAAGTTTAGGTTTTTAACTGTACATTGGTATAAATTGGGGTTTGATAGTAACTTGATATACTTTTCAAAGGCCATGTCGTAATTTTAACGAGGTAACTTCGTACTTTTAAAAAGTCACAATGAGC